>CM055761.1:2206257-2233757 GCA_029465975.1 Dallia pectoralis | reverse complement strand
TCTTACAAAATATCACAAAAAAAGTAGCAGCAAAATATAGTCAAGATGTGCAGGCAGTCAGATTATTTTATCCGAAGGCTACAGTTAAAACAAAAGGCAGTTCTCTGCAAAGCAGTTTAAATGAAATTAAGTCAGTATTATGTACATCATGGGGAAAACAAAGTGACAGCATGCTTTAAGAAATACTTGAGAATACACTCACGCACATTTCTTCTAGATAAACAGCACAAATCTTAGCAACTCGGAATAAGCTTCAACCATTCAGCGGTTTTAAAATACTTTCAACTCTACCTTTCTCCAGCCGTTAAGTTTCCCCAACTTTATCTCTTTCTTTTCCAGGCAGCAGGCTCCCATCTTGTGTGAGTGTGTGTGTGTGTGAGCCTGAGTAGTTGGGTTAAGTCCTTTAGAGTGCTGGGGATGTCGGAAGCAGCGCCCGTATGTATCGAGACTGTGAGTAAGGGCCAAGTGTCAGCCTCTGACGTGGGGAGGGTTGGGAAAAGCAATAGCTCTTCTGAGTCACTGAGCTGGGTGCTCTGACTAGTCCCCCGTAAAGGAGGTGTGTGTGTGTGCGTGCGTGGCTTATAATTAATGCACACACCTCTGTGCCGGTTCACACAGACGACAAATGCTTTTCAGAACTTTGTTTCAATCGAAGCTCGCTCTCAGTGTGGGCAAAACCAAACTTTCTCCAAAACCACAGATAGACCGCTGAACCTTCCTCGCGTTTGCACATATCAGCGCAATGACATTAAGGCAGTAACTTCATATGAATTAAATCTTGGATTTGTTAGTGATGGTGACCTTTCTTTTGAACGCATATTTAGTAACTTAAAACTGAAGTTGATTTTATTTGTGGAATATGGCTTGCTTAACACAAAAATTTAACACTAAATGCAGACTTGTTTTAGCTACGTTTATGCCTTTACTGGGACTATTGTGAAATTCTTTATTTAATATATGAATGCTTCAGCTCAGTGTCACCATTTTACACCATTTACTAGAGAGCATTGAGATTTTATTTATGCTGCAAAGCACTTAAACATCATTGCACTATATACGCTGAGTTAGGGTTTCCCAAGTCAGCTGATAATCCAGTCACTGAGTTACTTTTATTTACAAATCCATTCTGGGTTCGCTAGCATTCACATATCTCGTTAAAAAGAAATGTGGCCGATAGCGTCTCCGTCCATAAGAATGAGGTTTGTCCATCCCAGATTTCACAACGTATTTGAAAAAAGCTTTTCATGTGCTCAGCTCAATACGGAACGCTTTACACATACGTTTGTATTTTTAAATCATTGATGAAGGAGAGTGAGACAGATTCCTCAACTTGTCATTGTTTTATTTGCCTGTTTTATGACTTAATATTACGACTGATCTCTTTTCTTTTCTCATTATTAGAGTGCATGCGTTTGTTTTTATGGTCTTTTGTAGCCCTTAAATCAGAAACTGCTGCGGTCTTGGTCAAGACGCTTGTGTAAAATCACACATTCATCTCTATGAACCGTTTGTGGTTAAATAAAGGTTTCATATTTCCACCCCTATGCCTGGCCAGTAACCTAGCCCGTGTGGAAGTAACCAGCATCCGGCTAGCATGGAGAAACATTCAATAACACACCTAATATTGACAATTCTTCACATCTACATGTTGCCTCAACAGTGGATTTCCTCGAAAAGCAGTAACAAAATATGACTGTCTTTGTTTTCTTCATATCCTGCACACTCATCTAGGTGAGAGTTGGAAACGCAGAGAGAAACGTTGAACGGTCCAAGTTTAAATAGACCTTGACTCCTACTATGAAATGCAAGTCTGAGAAAAAAAACATATTATTTCCGTTATTTTTCACTTTTCTTCACCATGACAGGTTTTACTGGAATTAGTCTCGCAGACTTTCACTGCTCTTTACTTGGAACTGAAAACAGCATGTGGAGAAGAATGAGAGATTCATGAAGATTTGAGAACCAAATAAGAAAAGATTCAACATACCAGAGCTGTAGTACTCGAGACCGGTCTCGGTCTCGAGACCGGTCTCGAGACCACTTTTTTAAGGTCTCGGTCTCGTCTCGGTCTCGGTTACATTTGGACTCGGTCTCGACTCGGTCTCGGACAGTAAGGACTCGTAAATTCTTCCGAGACCAGCCGAGACCAGCGTAGAAATTATCGCCCACAATTTTTTCTCGAAAAATATTTAAGTATGACATGTAGAGGCTGTATTTCCATTGGCTGTATTTCGTCCAGAGTCAGACTGTTTTTTTCTGATGTGGCTTATCCCGCCAATGGCTATGTACTTTTGAAGAAAAGCCCACCCCCAGCGTCGCTAGAGGGTGCACCCATTCACGTAAATACTTCAATCTTAAACATATGCTCGATCATGTCTGCACAATCAGCCAATATATTTGTTTTGCCTATATTCAGTACATTGAGCACAAATAAATAATTTGTCCGAAAACACACAGCGGTTAGTAATTAAAAAACATGCATAATGTTGAAAAGCTACAGCCGACGTCCTTCCATGACTTTTCCTAAATACGTGCATTTTACCTTGTCCCGTTTTCAGAATTGCAAAATCACAAACCGAACAATATATAAAACTACTATTTACATGTTTTTTGATACCTAAACTGCCTTCCTGTCGCCAAAATCCCACGCCGCTGGGCGTTGGTACCCTAATTGCGGTACCCAGACACCGATCACACTTCACTGAGCCTATATGGCAATGGTTGAATGGGCGATACACAGACAAATACTACGAGAACACATATAGACAATAGTCTGATTGGCTTGGTTGAACTACAAAAAAAGAGGTACGTTTATAAAGAAATATGTTTCACTAAATAAACAGAACGAATTCCTCCAAATACATACAGCCCCATTCATGTGTCATGCGCCTATTGCACTCAATAATTAATAACGAATGAACCACAGTGTATTCATATAGCCTACAAGAGACTTCAACAAAATATTGTTTTGTATCGAAATTAAACGAATATAAACAATAATTATTAATAGGCTAACTACAAATGGGCGATAAATGAAATTACTCATGCACACAGAAGGACGTGGGACATACATAAGTCCGGGGGGCATACGGCAGAAAGAGCATAAAACTGGAACGGTTATGGTCCGATCTATATGAAACTGAACCCGTTTTGGTCCGATCTTTATTAAACTGGAAGGGTTTTGGTCTGATCTATATGAACACTGTGCGCAGTTCAACCGGGTTAGTTTGCTGCTGTCTCATGTGCACTCGTAACAATAATGAACACTGTGCGCAGTGCAACCGGTTCGTTTGCGTGTCCTGCTCAAGCAGACAAACAACTGAAGCTGCGTGCCTGTGGACGGATAAATAATTATAAATAGATTTGTTTATCGGCCAATCATGCGCAAATCATTTGATTGCAAGTCGCTTGTGATCTAAAATGTGTTAGCATTTACTACATCAACATAGGACATACAGTTTGATGGATTTTCATTTATTCGATTTTTAGAAATTTTAATATCATAGCCTGTGCATTTTAAAATCATGGTTTTATTTTCGTATTTTATGTTTACATAAGACAATAAATAGGCCTACATACTCTTTTAATAAAATTCATTTCATTCAGGATGACAACACAGTAGATGATCTGATGCTGTTGGTCAAGTGTTTTTTTTACATTGGTCATTGGACCAAAAACATGTCATATTATTTAGTGTTGATATGACTGGTCTCGGTCTCGGCCCCCTTTGGTATCGGTCTCGTCTCGGTCTCGGCCACCTTCGGTCTCGGTCTCGTCTCGGTCTCGGCCCCCTTCGGTCTTGGTCTCGTCTCGGTCTCGGCCACCTTCGGTCTCGGTCTCGTCTCGGTCTCGCTTTAGGTGGTCTCGAGCACAGCTCTGCAACATACACCTGTGACTCTTTCCTTAGTCTCTATGACAGAATCAGGATGGCACTGCTTATCAACCTGTTTTTATGACAGAATTGTGAGGGTGAATGTGAGTGTGAGTGTCAGTGTCAGTGTAAGTGTGAGTGTGAATGTGAGTGTGAGTGTGAATGTGAGTGTGAATGTCAGTGTGAGTGTGAATGTTAGTGTGAATGTGAGTGTGAATGTTAGTGTGAATGTGAGTGTGAATGTGAGTGTGAATGTGAGTTTGAATGTGAGTGTGAATGTGAGTGTGAATGTCAGTGTGAGTGTGAATGTGAGTGTGAGTGTGAATGTTAGTGTGGATGTGAATGTGAGTGTGAATGTTAGTGTGAATGTGAGTGTGAATGTTAGTGTGGATGTGAATGTGAGTGTGAATGTGAGTGTGAATGTTAGTGTGAATGTTAGTGTGAATGTTAGTGTGAATGTTAGTGTGAATATGAGAGTGAATATGAGTGTGAATATTTTTTTTATTTTATTTTATTTATTTAACCTTTCTTTAACCAGGTAGGCCGATTGAGAACAAATTCTCATTTACAACGGCGACCTGGCACCGTGAGTGTGCCTGGAATATGAGTGTGAATATGAGTGTGATAAGTGTGCAGCACCTCTATTGTCATTAGGAAAAGTCCCGTCTGTCCTGCATGTGTGTTCCGATGACGTCAGCAATGAGGCCAAATAAACAGAGCCATTAACCATGCCCCATGGCATTCTGGGGGCTCTATTGTAGTCTGGTCTGAGCGGGTATCAGGAAGGAGACAGGAAGAGAGGAGTCACACAGTCCAAGGGTCTGCAGAATCAGTCCAGCGCACATGCGCACAACACCCCCCCACACCCCAACACCCTCCACTTTTACCCCTCAGGGTTTTGTTCTAGTGTAGGATCAGAGACATCCTGTTGTCCAGCTTTTAGAACAATAATCAGCATTTGTTCAGATGCTCCTCTTCGCTGTTCCTTTGACATAGTGATCCAAAAATCCCCGTCTTACTACGTTTCCTGAGTATATCCGGAACAGCGAAGCCAAATGCACCGAAAACATGCTTTTTCAAAAGCAAATCGTTTTTTGAGATCGCAAACAAATGTGCGGCCGATATGACTTCGCACTTCGCTTGACTCGGGACACTTCGCTCTTTCTCAAGTCAAAACGTTGAGCAGACCAACGCAAGCTTGGAAGTAAGTCGTGCAGAAATCTCCGGGTCTATAGTTTATAATGTAGGCTCAGTGATCCCTTCAGAAAGGATCAGTACTTCAGCAAGTTATATAGAATAACAGAACCGGGCACCACGGTGTTTGCCAGCTGGACTCAGTCAGACTTACGAGGCGGTGCTAGTCACAGTGTGCCGTGTGTCCATACGGGGGGGGGTTTGGTTCTTACCTTGTTGGAGGCCATGTCGCTGACCGAACGGTAGGTCTGGATGGTCTCCAGCTGGTCCAGACACCAGTCCAACTCCTCCATGGTCTCCATAGCCAACTTCTGGTAGGACTCGTCTGTCAACAGGCACACAGACACAGGGCGGTCGTCAGTAGGACAGGAAGAACACGCTGGGAGTGATTGGCAGAGGGCACGCTGCATGGCAACCGGGCCCGGCGATAACACAAGGGGCGCTCGGCCGCAACGCTCCTTCATCATAGGCGAGGGGCTAACTAAAGCTAACAGGCTAAATGCTAACAGGCTAAAAGCTAGTTAAACGCTAGGCGAACGCTAACAGAAAGCAAAACGGGAAGCTCACTGTGAAACTGCCTTTTTTTGACTGACTTACAGACTGGGGGGGGGGGGGTTCTTTCCTTCAGTTAATCTCTCAGATACACCACACCGCACCCCCTTCCCCCCAAATCATTTACGTGAGCCAGGAAACCGGGCCCATCTTAGGGGAAACAGACACTACCCTCCCGTCATAAACTAGCTTCTACACACACACACACACACACTGAAGGCTTAGCAATGCATCTCTGCATAACTGACAGAAATATTGCAGAAAAATGTAAGTTATAGAAGCAAAAAGAGTTTCAGATTCAGGAAGAAATGCCCAGGTCAGACCGTTGGAAGGACAGGGGGGTCACACACACACACACACACACACACACGCACACGCACACGCACACACACAGGGCGGCTTTGTGCTTGTTTGGCTTGGCTGTGTGTTTCAGGGTCTCCTAGCTGCCACAGGAAAACACAGTGTTCTGCAGCGGGCCTGTTCTGCAGCAAGCTTGTGGTAGGAGACTCCGTCTTAGCGTGGCGGTGTAGAATGTTACCCCCGCGCTCTGATCTCCCGGCCATCAAAGGGGAGCGAGTGTTTGCCCTCCCAAACATAAGAGAGACACGGGCATTCTCCCGCCCGCTACGAGAAAGGAGAGAGGCAGGACGCGCTGGGTGTTTTGCAAACTCAGTCAGTTCATTAAAAGTCTGACTGGGAGAAACCCTGGAGACGGGCGTACTGCAGGGGCGGAAACGCACGATGATGCTCGGAAATATACGAATTCTCTCAATACACACGTAATTCACACATCACTGCTCTCAATTCAATCAGCATTTAGCATGCATATATCTACACTGTTCTACTGGAGTCTACTGGGAGTCAAACCCACAACCCTAGCTCGGCCAACTGCCATGCTCGACCAACTGCCATGCTCGACCAACTGCCATGCTCGACCAACTGCCATGCTCGACCAACTGCCATGCTCGACCAACTGCCATGCTCGACCAACTGCCATGCTCGACCAACTGCCATGCTCGACCAACTGCCATGCTCGACCAACTGAGGTACACAGGTGCCCTCAACACCCTGTCCTTATGAGAGCAGGATGAACCAAGCACAGTCAATACAGGCTAGCTTTAAGCAAGACACGTGTTCTGTTGCAGAGACGCCATGACAGACGGAACAGACGGAGATGTCCGTGTTTGTAAACATGCTAATATGAGCTCATCCAGAAAGCCCAGTGCTGGATCAAAAGAAGAGCCGATTGGTTCAAAAAGCATAACACAAACAGAGGACTCCAGACCGGCCCAGTTCAGACAAACAGTAAAAGCATTACAGTAAACATAAACACGTTGCTCGTTCCTTCAGATTAAACGGGCGTCAGCGTGAACTTTGACGTGAGTTATTTCCGTACAGTAGTTTGTCATCACACTAAAAACAAACACTATTTTCCATTTGTATTATAGGTTAGATGACATTTCACATTTTTGCTATCCTTATTCCACAAGGTAAAAAGTGACGTTCTTTCAGGGGAGTTTGGTGATCATCTCTCTCCGTTAAGGACAGTGTGGTGTTCCGAGGGCCCAGTTAAATCCTGGGATCTGTGTGGCTCGTCTAGGTCTGGCCAAGGGATACGCTGACATCAGTGGGTCTGGGCTGAGGAAACAGCTGTGAAAAGGCCCCAGTAAGTCCAGCTCACCGCACACAGACGTAAACGGGGAGTTTCCATCGCCTGTTCCCTCACACAGTGACAAGGAAAACCGTGATCACTAATTCACACACATCTGGCCTGCAGGGCCTGAATGCCAGGATGCACCAAGAAACAACTCATGCATACGATACCTTAGATATGCATGCATGAAAATGGTACGACCATATAGAAATAGGAAATATAGATGTTCGTTTGGGATGAGTTCAAGGCCCTTTCCAGTCAAGTTCTTCCACATTGTTTCGAATTCGTTCCGGTGTGGGACCTAGCATTTTGCAGAGATGAAACAAACAGGAACAACAGAGGGCCTTCCTAAAACTTTGGCCAGAAAATCGTCATGTTTGTGGGCATATTATGCGTACCTGTTTGTACAGTCAGGTAATCTTTAATCTGGTGAATGTGGTGGACTATGATTTCTCTGTGTACTTGTTTTGAGTGACAACTCAAATGCTCCTTTGAGACCTACTCAGTTTCCTGTACCGGATGGGAGATGAGGGGGCTGGAGGCTTAGTTTCACTATCAAACAAACAAAGCTACATCACAGACGACCAGCTTTCACATCACAGACGACCAGGTATCACATCATAGACGACCAGCAGTTGTCACATAACTGACACACAGTTGTCACAGCACTGACACAAAGTTGTCACAGCACTGACACACAGTTGTCTCAGCACAGACACACAGTTGTCACAGAACTGACACACAGTTGTCACAGCATTGACACACAGTTGTCACAGCACTGACACACAGTTGTCACAGCACTGACACACAGTTGTCACAGCACTGACACACAGTTGTCTCAGCACTGACACACAGTTGTCTCAGCACTGACACACAGTTGTCACAGCACTGACACACAGTTGTCACAGCACTGACAAACAGTTGTCACAGCACTGACACACAGTTGTCACAGCACAGACACACAGTTGTCACAGCACAGACACACGGTTTTAAATATTATTGCTGAAGATCTGTTTTCATATCACTGACGACCAATGTCTAGAGGACACAGGACAGATGACCCGCCCCGTAAAAACCCCAGAGTGTACCCAATGGAGGTTGGAAAACAGGAAACTCGTCCTCCAGGGCTCATCCATGTCACTATTTTGCACGCACACACGTAAACACAATATCTACTCCATTCCAATGCTCTGGTGAGATAGGCCGTGCACATCAGCATTGCAACAGCAATTTCTTTCGAACACAAAATTATCGGCAAATTAAAGGGAAGGATCTGTTTCATGTAATACAGCCATAATATCTGAGCTTAAAGGTGTTGAGCAAATATTCCTAACAAAGAACAGTGCGTGGATGAGGAGATAAAATGCTCCTATCTGATCGTGTTCACAATGAGTACCGATTCTGTGTCCAAGGGATCTTAAATCTTTTCGGGTTGATAAATCAACATGATGCCAGCTTCTTTCTTTTTTCTGTAAGAACTTCCTTTCCATTTCAACCATAAAACCCCATCTCTTCTGATAAATCGATTTTTTCTGTTGAACATTTTCCAAAGTGATGGATTGCTTAATTACCCATGGTTTAGGATTTCCCTGGTTCTGCCCCATTTCAGATATTCAGAGAGAAAGACAATTTAAAATTGGAGTACATATCAATGATTTAATCACATCTGTAGATATTTTCATAGGTTTGGACGAAGAAGAAAAGGGTTTTGAAAGCTATTCCCTTTTAATAGCACATCTGGCCCTTTTATTGCACATCTAGCATGTGGAGAATGTGCTGGTTTGGATTAATATGTACCTCACATCCGCTGGTTCATAGAGACAGTATAACAAAATGAAAGTGTTGAAACCAGTAGATACCAGTAGATACCCGTAGATACCCGTAGATACCCGTAAATACCAGTAGGCACCAGTAGCTAGACCTGTTGGAGACCTCTGCTCTGCGTGGTGTATTAAGTCTTAGTATTAGTGTGTGTGTTGCGTTCTAGTGTGTGTGTGTGTTGCGTGTGTTTTGCATGTGAGTGTGTTGCATGTGAGTGTGTGTGTGTTGCGTGTGTTTTGCATGTGAGTGTGTGTGTATTGCGTGTTATTGTGTGTGTGTGTTGCGTGTAAATGTGTGTGTGTTGCGTGTGTTTTGCATGCGAGTGTGTGTGTGTTGCGTGTGAGCGTGTGTGTGTTGCGTGTGAGCATGTGTGTGTTGCGTGTGAGTGTGTGTGTGTTGCGTGTGAGCGTGTGTGTGTTGCGTGTGAGCGTGTGTGTGTTGCGTGTAAGTGTGTGTGTGTTGCGTGTGTTTTGCATGCGAGTGTGTGTGTTTTGCGTGTAAGCGTGTGTGTGTTGCGTGTAAGTGTGTGTGTGTTGCGTGTGTTTTGCGTGCGAGTGTGTGTGTGTTGCGTGTGAGCGTGTGTGTGTTGCGTGTAAGTGTGTGTGTTTTGCGTGTGAGCGTGTGTGTGTTGCGTGTAAGTGTGTGTGTGTTGCGTTTGTTTTGCGTGCGAGTGTGTGTGTGTTGCGTGTGAGCGTGTGTGTGTTGCGTGTGAGTGTGTGTGTGTGTTGCGTGTGAGTGTGTGTGTGTTGCGTGTGAGTGTGTGTTGCGTGTGAGTGTGTGTGTGTTGCGTGTGAGTGTGTTGTGTGTGTTGCGTGTGAGTGTGTGTGTGAGTGTGTGTGTGTTGCGTGTGAGTGTGTGTGTGTTGCGTGTGAGTGTGTGTGTGTTGCGTGTGAGTGTGTTGTGTGTGTTGCGTGTGAGCGTGTGAGTGTGTGTGTGAGCGTGTGTGTGTTGCGTGTGAGTGTGTGTGTGTTGCGTGTGAGTGTGTGTGTGTTGTGTGTGAGTGTGTGTGTGTTGCGTGTGAGTGTGTGTGTGTTGCGTGTGAGTGTGTGTGTGTTGCGTGTGAGTGTGTGTGTGAGCGTGTGAGTCTCGTTGCATGCAGCACTCCTCCTCCACACCGCACATTGGTTTCCTTGCGTCTCGTAACACTGCTCTCCCTGTCCCTCGGTCGTTCTGCTCAGTCTTCACAGCCCGCCAGATATTTCAGTGAACAGGCCAGACATTTACTAGGGAACTCCTCGGAACGGGAACAACCAACCAAAGGGAAAAAGCCGGGATACTGTAATCTGGCAGCAGAATGCAGCCCCCTGTATCATGCAAATAGATCATCTAATTAAGACCGTCACCTTCCCCTCCAACCCCGTATCATGCAAATATATCATCTAATTAAGACAGTCACCTCCCCCTTCAGCCCCCTGTATCATGCAAATAGATCACCTAATTAAGACAGTCACCTCCCCCTTCAGCCCCCTGTATCATGCAAATAGATCACCTAATTAAGACAGTCACCTCCCCCTTCAGCCCCCTTGTATCATGCAAATAGATCACCTAATTAAGACAGTCACCTCCCCCTTCAGCCCCCTGTATCATGCAAATAGATCACCTAATTAAGACAGTCACCTCCCCCTTCAGCCCCCTGTATCATGCAAATAGATCACCTAATTAAGACAGTCACCTCCCCTTCAGCCCCCTGTATCATGCAAATAGATCATCTAATTAAGACAGTCACCTCCCCTTCAGCCCCTGTATCATGCAAATAGATCACCTAATTAAGACCGTCACCTCCCCCTTCAGCCCCCTGTATCATGCAAATAGATCACCTAATTAAGACCGTCACCTTCCCCTCCAACCCCGTATCATGCAAATAGATCATCTAATTAAGACAGTCACCTCCCCCTTCAGCCCCCCGTATCATGCAAATAGATCACCTAATTAAAACAGTCACCTCCCCCTTCAGCCCCCTGTGGCTCCTCTCGTCTTCTGACCTCTACCTCCATTCCCTGAGCTTCACACAACACACACTCTGACAAGCATGCAGCCAGAAACACACACACACACAACTTCACACCAAGTGCAGCTCGTTCACCTGATGTGAACTACCACATTGTGATAAAGATCTTTAAGACCTCATTAGGACTGGACGTATGATGACTGGAGTTGGCTCAACCAATCACCACACAGAACGGGCCAACTAGTTGCTTTCATTCCCTAAATCTAACATTACCGTCGTTAGGCCTGTAGAGACCGGGGGTTGCTAGGCTGCGCTGGGATGTAGTGATGGACATGTCACCGATGGTGGCGGAGTCATCTGTTGTTGTTCAGTCAGACCTGTGTCTCCATTCCAACTCAACTTAATGGTAACCTCTGGTGTCAGTAGAGCAGGGCTATATTTAGTGATATGGAGAGAGGGAGTGGGTGAGGAGAAGAGTGGGGTGGGGATGGGAGAGGGAATGGGTGAGGAGAGGGAATGGGTGAGGAGAGGGAATGGGTGAGGAGAGGGAGTGGGTGAGGAGAGGGAGTGGGTGAGGAGAGGGAATGGGTGAGGAGAGGGAGTGGGTGAGGAGAGGGAGTGGGTGAGGAGAGGGAGTGGGTGAGGAGAGGGAGTGGGTGAGGAGAGGGAATGGGTGAGGAGAGGGAATGGGTGAGGAGAGGGAGTGGGTGAGGAGAGGGAGTGGGTGAGGAGAGGGAGTGGGTGAGGAGAGGGAGTGGGTGAGGAGAGGGAGTGGGTGAGGAGAGGGAGTGGGTGAGGAGAGGGAATGGGTGAGGAGAGGGGGTGGGTGAGGAGAGGGAGTGGGTGAGGAGAGGGAGTGGGTGAGGAGAGGGAGTGGGTGAGGAGAGGGAATGGGTGAGGAGAGGGAGTGGGTGAGGAGAGGGAGTGGGTGAGGAGAGGGAGTGGGTGAGAGAGGGAGTGGGTGAGGAGAGGGAATGGGTGAGGAGAGGGGGGTGGGTGAGGAGAGGGAGTGGGTGAGGAGAGGGGAGTGGGTGAGGAGAGGGAGTGGGTGAGGAGAGGGAATGGGTGAGGAGAGGGAGTGGGTGAGGAGAGGGAATGGGTGAGGAGAGGGAGTGGGTGAGGAGAGGGAGTGGGTGAGGAGAGGGAGTGGGTGAGGAGAGGGAGTGGGTGAGGAGAGGGAATGGGTGAGGAGAGGGAGTGGGTGAGGAGAGGGAGTGGGTGAGGAGAGGGAATGGGTGAGGAGAGGGAGTGGGTGAGGAGAGGGAGTGGGTGAGGAGAGGGAGTGGGTGAGGAGAGGGAATGGGTGAGGAGAGGGAGTGGGTGAGGAGAGGGAGTGGGTGAGGAGAGTGTGTGTGTGTGCGCATACAAGCGAGTGCAAAATTGAAACTCTAGAACCAATTAGGCCTTCATCAGTTTCACAGTGAAATATGTTTAACATTTAGCTTGGTTTCAATCCTTCCCTGGCTGCATTCCCTTGCCAGCTCTGAAGACATTCTTGCTGTTAATTAGACTTCCTGATTAAATAAAGTTTAACAACCAAAACACAAAACAGGTACACGTTTCCTTACGCTGTTCCGATTTATGAGGAAGTTATCGTGATATTCTGAGGAAACAAGTCTATCAAGTTCACCCACATTTTTGTAGAAAAAAACTAAACAATTAAGGTGTACTATTCATAGCATTTATTGAAAAAAAGGAACTGAAAACACACAACCAGGCAATCGTTAACGGGGGAATTTTATATTTGTCAAACAGAATTATCTGCCTATGTGGCTGTAAAAGTTTGAAGGCATCTGAGCCGTCAGACTGAACCGTAAGACTGAACCAGAAAACTGACAATCCATAAGACAGAACCACAACTGAACCATATGGGTGAACAGGACTGCGGCTGGCAGGGAAATACATGAGGGGAAGGGCAGCTGTGGACTTTATTACTGTACTGACGTCAATGGCATAACTGAAATACTTCCAGCTTCAGAACCTGTTTTAGGGCAGGGCACGCACCAAAACCTGACATGGAGTAGTGCGAAAAACTGGAGTGGAGTCGTGTTTAGGAAAAATATTATACAAATTATTTTAATAATATATATAATAATAATATAACTGGTGAGCCGTTAGCCATTCGTATGGTTCATAGGACAGAGGGAACAACAGAAGAGTGTGCTAAAATAGGCTGTGGATCAAAACCCAGGCTGCATCAGTAATTATGCATTAACCTTTAATTGGCTAGATCACCATCATTGAGGTGTGTCCAGCTGTGATTGGTGCTCTAATGTACAGAATGGAGATTCTGGTTCCTCATCGGACTGGGTACGTGACGCTATTCACCGGTGATCCTCGGTGATGTTAGAATAGACAAGACATTCTCCTGATTTGGACCGAGTCAATAAAAATGTCACAATGCAGAACGGATTTGACAGCTGGAGGACAGGGAGCCCCGAGCTTCACTAAAACCATAAAAAACCCGATGTGAGTTTTCCAAGGGATCGTTAAACAAACGTTATAACGTGTCAGTGTGTCGTCATAACCTCCTGACGCGCACGGTCAGAACGAGCGATCGTCCGTCCGATAAATAACAGCAAGCGCACCAAACAATTGTGGGATGATTTATAATGTATTTATCCCGTTAACGATAGTCCATCACCGAGCCACGTTAATGTGAGACGTTGGCACTAGTGCGGCAGTTTCACACGGTGGTGATACGACCCAGGCTGATTGGCACACAAGCTGCACCCGCAAAAAAAACTAATTATTCACTGTTTTAATTCCAGTTATAACGGACGTTATTAACTTTACTGAACATCAAGGACATATGCCAAGTCGTGTAGATTCATCAGGACACAATAAAATCTACTCAATTGTTATGCATAAAACGATTGGATTTGCCTCATGGATGGGTGTTTGGGGTAAACTAAAGTGAAGTAAAGTTGACAGGAAATGCAGGAAATGCAAATAATATATAATAATACTTAATATCTAGGTATTAGAGTTGCTTCAACATTAGACAATCGGATAGAGTTGTTAAATAAGGTGATTTTATTCAACATTAACTTTTATAAAGCAACGCCCCTATTACGCAATTTTTTTTCTACACGTGCACACGGATGCACAGACAAAGGCCCATAAACACCACAGACTGGAGAAGCCATGCAGAAGACGGGTGTTTCCCATTTACCAGGCATCTTATATGGATTGGATATGCTCGGCACAACCAAAGCAAGGCGAGCAAAGAACTGCGGCGAGATCCAACATCCAAACCGGTAAAGTCATCACCAGATGAAATAACGGGGAAAAAACAAATTCCAGAAAAGAAAACACAATCGAGGAAAGCATGATGTAATCATTCCAGCATCTCAGGGGTGCGAGTCTCGACTAAACAAGCTGGACAGAGTTATGTAATATAGTTTATTCTAACAGAAACATTTTCTAAACAGAACTGAGTTGATGGAGGCACAGCACAAACCCAGATTAAAAACCCATGGATGTTTTGTTCAAACCTGACATTAATGACAGCCGTCAGTCTTCCGTGGCCAACACAACAGCCGCCAAACGCGTTGGATACCGTGCCAAGCGAAAAAACATACTCCTGTTGACATCGGACGGTCTCCAAGAGTCGGAGCAAATATGCCTGAGTGAGGATCAAAGAGCTGGGCCTAGGGTTGCCATGGCACCGGGCTGGACCAGGGGTTTCGGAGGAAGCTGTGGTATGCCACACCTCAGATTGGAGTAAACACTGCTGGACTGAGGCACACGTACACATTGGATTCCACACATACACACACACACCGGATTGAGACGTGCACTTCTAGGTGTACCCAGGGGAGTGTGGAGAATTCCCTGGATGAACAGAGAGGCTGTGTTTTTGGCACACACAGTCAGGACAGAGCAGCGAAGTTTCGTGGCTTTCCGCTGCACACGTTCATCCATGACAGTCCCACTAACATCGCCGCCCGGTCACGTTTCCCGGGCGATTTGTTTAGGCGTGACGCATCGCGGAGATGCCGATGTTTGGACAGGCTGCGCGGTTGCCGTGGCAGCCAGCGTTCGGTCGGGACTTGGGATGACGTGACGGCTGAAGCGAATGTGATGTTAGCGCTAGTGTAACATTGTCCCAACATTGTCTCACAGCGGCAGTGAGGTCTGTGAGATCCACATGACTGATGGAGTCTGGTATGACACGGTGATGCTATTCTCTCAAACCAGTGGGTAGTGAGAGTCACTACTGATGTGTGAAGAGGGCCTCTTACTGACAAGAAACAGGAGGCTGCCAGCCAAGCTACATAGACGGATATAAACATCGCTCTAAAGTTTACGATCAACAAACAAGATAACAGTAGAGAGCGCAAATAAGTTGTTCTGTTAGAGGTACGTTTTCTAAACTTCTCCAGATCACCTCCAGACCAACACCACACCCGCAGATCAACAACACCTCCAGATCAACACCACACCACCAGACAGTCAGTAAAGGAAGTACAGTAGACAACCTGACCCCTGACCTACCAGAACACAGTAGACAACCTGGTTCTGCACTTCTCACCTATTTCCTTCCTGTCAGCACGACTAAAGGTGTAATTCAGTAGACTATAATAAACACCCTTTATGGAGTCTTACTCGTCTCTGCCTTGGCTACCAGATAACCCTCTTTCTGGTGCCCGTGAGTAAGAATAAATAAGAACTGTCAGAGTCTGATTTATAATACACAGAGGACACATATAATATGGTTTATTCTGGGTTGGATGAACGTGGGCGAGAGATACAGGCCATCTACAGTCACGAGTACCTACTGACCAATACTGGAGACTGGAGACTGGAGCTGGTTGCAGAATATTCACCCTAACACAACCAGGTCTGCATCTCAAACTGCATGTGTAGGCATGTCAAATGCTCCACAAGTCCACAGTATCCTTTTGCATATGTCTAAGATCTTCAATTAGCTAGAAGCTCTAGTGGAGGCTCAAATTGATATTTATCAGGTCCAATAAACAATTAGTGCCAGAACAATCCAAATAAGATTGCCTCTGTAGCTATTAGACTTTTAATCCAAGATCATTACCTCAGCAAAGTTATTTCACCTGTTCGAAATATTGCCTCAACACAGCTCTTAAAACACAGGAACCATCAACACAGGAACCATCAACACAGCAATCTCACCTAACCCAAGTTCACCTATAAAATCAGAAACAGAAACATTGTGACGGAGCAGAATCTGTGGCACTTTGTCCCCCGCACATTCACCCCAATAGCAGCCTGCCTAGGTCGACACTAAAACAGTTCGCATGCGAGGAAGAACAGAGTAAATCTAGCCAAAAGTGATGCCACAAAAGCTTTTCTCAGCTGTGGTGGAACCACATCTGGGTAGACTTTAATAACTGCTCCAATAATTCAGGTTTAGTTCCCCAAACAGAAACATATACAAGAAAATGTGAAACCATTTCCTAGTTCTCCAAACAGAAACATATACAAGAACAAGTGAAACCATTTCCTGGTACGGTTACTATTTTCACTACCTGCTTTCATGAAGACAAAGACCCAATTTCAGACTGGGTGGATGAATAAGGCCATGAATTAGTGAGCAACACTATCTACATTATTGCACTTACAAATTTGTTTGCCATATTATGCTTAAGAGGATCAAGGCGAATCTTTTTAATTCGGCCTACCCCGGCTGGCCAGAATCTGCCGATACACTGCCGATCAACAACAGAAGACGAGCCACAAAGTGGAGCGAGAGAGCACAGTTCCGGAGACAAGACCAGCCCAGGAGTAAAGTCAGTACCCTCATCGCAAAATGAAGATGAAGATAATATACTGTGCTACATAAAAATATTCAAATGGACAGCCACCAGGGAAGAAACATGAAACGGACTACGTGCTCCTCTCCCGACAGGAAGTCAGCAAATGGCCTTAAAACAACCTCAACGCTGGTCGAGCAGAACGATTCCCTGAACACAATTTACCATTAAAAAGTCAAGCGTCTTCTGGTCGTGTTATTACATCAACAACTGAGCTGGCGTGTGAAATGGGTGGTTGGATGGATGAGGTGTGCTTGCAGATTCAGACACCAGGCCGCATCCGCAGACATAATCTACAGCCAGATCCTTCTCCGTTAACGGGATAGAGGAGGGTCACATGCCGTGTCTGGCCAACAGCGGGCAGCAGCCGGGACTAATAATTGCCTTGGCAAAAGGCCGCAGTGCGTGCCAGCGTGATATTTATCGGACGTGCTGTGTTAGAGCACACTGTGGTATTCAGGCTAGACCCACTGCTGAGGCCAACAGGAATACCATGTGATGGTTAGAAGGCTGATAGTGTCATCACTTCTTAATCAAGTGCGAAAGTGATAAGACCCAATTCTGGGATCAGCTGTGTGTGTGTGTGTGTGTGTGTGTGTGTGTGTGTGTGTGTGTGTGAATATGGATAGCTGTGAGGAAAGTCCCTGGAAGTTGGCCATTTCCGTATCAGTGAGAAACTCCAGACATGGTTCCCATCCAGGTTTTTGTGCCAAAATTGCCTGGTATTTGGGACTGTTCATAATCCCCTCCACCCTGACTAAGGCCCCGGTTCCAACTGAAGAAAAACAGCCCCAAAGCAGGATGCTGTCACCACCATGCTTCACTGTGGGTACGGTGTTCTTTATTTGATGTGCAGTGTTGTTTTTGCGCCAAACGTATGTGGAGTTATGGCCAAAAAGTTCAACCTTGATTTCATCAAAGCAAAACACATTTGCCCACATGCTTCTGGGAGACTTGATGTTTGTTTTTGCATACTTCAGCCCGGCATGGATGTTTTTCTTCCTAAGATAAGGCTTCCGTCGTGCCACCCTATCCCATAGCCCATTCATAAATTCCTGCAGCTCCTTTAATGTAGCTGTAGGCCGCGTGGAATCGATTTTGAAGGGATGTACAGTTCTTGGTAATATATCTGTTGTGCCATGTTTTCTTCACTTGATGATGACCGTCTTCAACCGTCTTAAATTATGGTAAGTGTGTAAAGACATGAATTAAACATTTGAATGTGACTGGTTAATTCTGAACAGAGTCCCCAGTTATAATAGTGTGCGCACTTATGCAACCAGGTTATTGTAAGGTTTTTATCCCCCCCCTCAAATTTCAGGTTTTTTTTTCAATATAATTGTTCACGTCATAGGTCACATTAAAGGTGTAAAAAGTTCTGACATGGTTTATCTTTGTCAATTTTTTTCACATTACAAAAACATTGGCATTCCAACATATTGCATTTACACATTACATATTCTAGCTATGCATGGTCTCTCTTGTCAGACTGTTCTGTTGTATTGTTCATATCTGTTAATGTGTGTATAAAGTGTTGCAGCTTTGGGTCAGAACTAATGCCTTGTGTCTGTAAACAGAGTTGGCAAATAAACCTGATTCTGATAAGGAAAGCTGTAGGCTGACATATACAGGGTGGTGCAGAAAAGTTTTGCATTTGTCTCGTTTTATCAAGAAATGTAATTTATCATTAACAACTGATTTGACCCATAATATACTCAGATAAAACCTGTCTATCTTGCTATATGTTTTTTTTTACATCATTAGAACAACATCTCCAATTTTTTGCTGAAATGACCCTCGCAGTGCAAGTTCAGACTTTGGCACCAAATTTTCTAAACCGTTCAAAAGTACAAATTGTTAGGGGCTCAACTCCTGCAAATTGATTATTAGGGACGGCACAGAGAAAGCATCTAACCTTAGCAAAAACAAATATCCACTGCTGCATCAGGGAGGTGATTTCACCTAAACAGCACAGCTGGACTGAAAACCACATGTTTGTCAAACGTGTGACGCTCTCAATGTCCAGTAGGGTCAATAAAACGTTGTTTGGATGATTCAATTCTGTTTTGCACGTCCCCCTTTCCAACTGGTATACATTCCCTGAGACCAACCAGGAAATATTTTCTCACTTAAATATTCCCACATTTTTATAAATCAGCAACGCGTGGTCCATCATCTCTGCATCACAAACAGTCGGCTGTTTGAAATGCGGTGACGCAGGCAGGCAGCGTATATACACAGAGTGGGAGATTAATAGGAGAAAACTCCAGGAGAACACAAGGCTTAAGTGTTGGTAAACAGTCCCTTGGCACCATGGTCGCGTTTTGCCACAGACCGATGAATGCCGAAATGCACGTCCACAAAACAAGTCTGACCAGTCAAGAGCATGACAGCTTTTTATCAGGACATCGTTGACTTCTGAAAGAAACTTCCCGCTCGTCCCTTTACTCTCTCTACTTCCAACGATCACCTGTTTTCTCTCCTCTCCTTGCTCCGTTCTCTCCTCTCCTTGCTCCGTTCTCTCCTCTCCTTGCTCCGTTCTCTCCTCTCCTTGCTCCGTTCTCTCCTCTCCTTGCTCCGTTCTCTCCTCTCCTTGCTCCGTTCTCTCCTCTCCTTGCTCCGTTCTCTCCTCTCCTTGTTCCGTTCTCTCTCCTTTCTCTGTTTTCTATAACCTCTCTGCATTCATGCAGCATTGATCTGATTAAGGGACCCTTTACTCTCTCCTGACCGGCTCCTCTCACCAGCTCCTCTCACCAGCTCCTCTCACCAGCTCCTCTCACCAGCTCCTCTCACCAGCTCCTCTCACCAGCTCCTCATTTACATTCCTGCACAATGACCATGATGATGATGGTGAGTCCTTCTTCATTCCCTGCCTGCATGAGGTAGCCAGGACTGTTATTATACTTCTGGACCCCTGGCTACGTCACCTGGCTACGTCACCTGGCTACGTCACCTGGCTACGTCACCTGGCTACGTCACCTGGCTACGTCACTCAAACTGGCATAAAGGTAAAATACATTGTGTTTAAATACAAGTGTTTAAAGAAATAAACAACAGAGACACATTCAAAGTGCAGTGGTTGCAGCTAACTGGTTAAGTTAATAGTCCGTCAAAATTATTTTGAAAGTTCACAAAAATCAAGCCCCATTTTCAGATCGACAGAAACCACACAGCAGTCGTGACCATCTGGGTCCTGGTTGCTACAGCTGCGAAAAACCCTGTCAGGATATAAACGATTTTTCTGGAATACTATAAATAAAAATGTGTGTTCGGGGTTGATACATTTCGAGTGAAAGTGGAAACAAGCCTTTTAAAACCTGAATTACACTACAAGCGTTTTCGGTCGAGTAACTTCGAGGTTCCTGTTATAACAACCATATTAAAATATAGATATAAAATACAGGTCAATGTTCACCTGCTCTAAGGTCCAGCTTCATCTTCAGCGTGTCTGGCAAAATCATTAATATAACATCCTTATTGGTTTCTACATTTCTTTTCTCTCTCACAACTATGTAGGT
This sequence comes from Dallia pectoralis, assembly GCA_029465975.1. Taxonomy (NCBI): domain Eukaryota; kingdom Metazoa; phylum Chordata; class Actinopteri; order Esociformes; family Umbridae; genus Dallia; species Dallia pectoralis. The sequence continues at coordinate 2,213,407 of CM055761.1, read as the reverse complement.
TGGGGTTAAGTCTGAGTAGATTCTGATAAAATTTGCTTTTAAACAAGGAGAGTAAACGCCTAAACACATATTTCTTATTGCATCGCTATCATACACTTGACCGTACCGCTGTGGCTATATATAAAGACTGTGTCCACCGCCAAAGCAAACCATACACCTGACCATTGCATTAACACACGACGCCTATCACTGGGAACATAACATTACAGCATCAGTCGTCATAGATAAATAGTTTAACAAAAGAGCTTTGCAATTCTCACACTAAACCCTCCTTGTTTCCTTGTTCCTGTTGAGAAACTCCGGTCCAAACCAAATATGATTGAACACACAGACACACGCGCACGCACGTGCACGCACACGCACATTCCAACATCACAGACGGAGGTGATTAAACAGCATAACGATACAGGAAGTGGGGTCATATCTATCATATTTTCCCTCACTCCCCATTTCAGTCAACAGATGGGGAAAACATTTCCTCTATGACTGTGGAGATATGTCACTAGTACAGAGCCCTGTCGTCACTCTCTGACCATCTGAACATCACAGCTAACCTTCCTCTGAACGCCGGGGAAACGCAGGAATTCAACCTGGAACCACAGTGACCGTCTCTCTATCTATCTCTCTATCTCTTTCTTCCGTCCGTTCATTATAGTGGTCGCCGTGAGAAACGGCCCTTGTGGTATTCCTTTTCCCAGGATGCCCTGCTTCTGTGCTGTGCGTGGGAGAACTGAGAACAACGGGCCCTTGTTGTGTCACTCTTCTGCTCAATAAATTCAACGGTCATTGTAAAATAATTGTACAACAATTATAGCAGCGACAAACACAGAAACCAGCTGAGGACGCTTCGCCGTGAAATCATCGCTTCTTGTCCCCCGACTGTGTGAAACGTGAGAGTGTGGACGGCAGACCAAGTGTGTGTGTGTGTTTACTTAAGAGTTATCACTGTGTTTACCTGTGTTTAATATCTGTGTGTTAACCTGTGCTTTATCACTGTGCGTTTATTTGTGTTTTCTCACTGTGTTCCCCTGTTATTTATCATTGTGTGTTTACCTGTTTTATCGCTGTTTGTTTACCTGTTTTATCGCTGTTTGTTTACCTGTTTTATTGCTGTTTGTTTACCTGGTTTATCACTGTTTGTTTACCTGTTTTATCGCTGTTTGTTTACCTGTTTTATCGCTGTTTGTTTACCTGTTTTATCTGTCTGTGTGTTTTTATGAACTGGTCTGGGGACGGACAGACAATGGGCCTTTGTCTCCCTGCAGTCTGACGAGGAAATAAACACACAGGGCTGCTGTTACTGTGCCACACAAACACACACACGCACACACGCACACACGCACACACACACAGAGAATCAGCCTGTGCGTTCCGTAACGACAGGCCAATAACAGGATCAATCTGCTCCCACCTTCCTTCCCTTCAGCTTCCCTCAATTCGGCCAGACGCAAAGACAGCGAGGCAGACCGGGCGAGGCAGACCATGCGAGGCAGACCGGGCGAGGCAGACCAGGCGAGGCAGACCGAGCGACGGGGCGAGGCAGACCAGGCGAGGCAGAACTTCTGCTCTCTCAATGATAATAAGGACACAGGTTGATATTGCTTTTATCTGCACATCATCAACTGTTATTTGTGGGTGGAGGAATGCAAACAGTGGACACATCACATTCAGACAGGCCACTCATTCAGTAACCGTTTCCTAAACAAAACCAACCAGACTCGTCTCTAAAGGTGAAACGGGCAAATCATTTTGCAACTTCGGAATGAGTTGATCTTTCGGATTATTCAAAATGACACAGAACGAAGGTTCAACTTGCGTTTGCATTCTGATTCATGTCGTCAATAACAAATTATTCAGCACCGCATGAGATCTGAGACTGTCTGGGTATGACCCTGAATGACTTGACTCAATAGTATAGTCTGCTTAACACACACACGCTTATTACACACACACACACGCTCATGACACACACACACCCTTATGACACACACACACACTCATGACACACACACACTACACACACATACTCTCGCGCAGCACCTGACTAGCGCTCCCTTTGCAGAAACAGGAAGTGCTGGTCTGTCCATCTGCACTGACAGGAAGTATACAAAAGCCACATGCAGGCGACTGACGTCAATCAGGACCCCACAGCACTGTCAAACAGGAACCCCCCTCCTTCACCATGGCAACACGCGACCACTCATATATGCACAATCTTCTACTGATGCCTTTACTTGCCAGGGACCTCACTCTGAACACACCTAAACCAGAGCAGTCAACAATAGCTCATTGAAAATGAAAAACACATTCAGATATTATCTACACTTCTTTTTCCACCTCATTTAAATCTTCCGCACGTGTTTTTGTGTCAACGGTTTTTAGCTGCACGGCACGGCCAAAACAGAAAGGACTGTGAATGAACACAGCTATAGGAAACCATTAAAAGGTTCAGCCCGTTATTGTATACCCAAGTTGTTTTACATCTGTCGCGCATTTGTGAGCTTTTTAGTTTAATCAAAATCAGAATGGACTTTATTGCCAAGTAAGTTTACAACAAACAAGGAATTTGTGCTGGCCCGTTCAGTGCAAATATTTCTACACAAGTAATAAAAACAAATCAGAACTACAGACTACAATAAAAAAAAACATATTGAAGGTGCTAAATTGTCCAGAAGGCATTCTGTGTGAATCTGGTTGGCAGGGGCATAAATTAACTGTGTTACACACGCCATTTTCAAGTGATTTTTTGTTAACTTTTTACAAACTACATTTTTGTCATGTTTTTGTCATGTCTAAACCACGGATTAAGCAATGTTCTAATTTGATTGCAACAACACGTGTGTCATGTTTGCTATCGAAGAAGCTCATAATTGCACCAGAGTCGCACAGAAGGAAAATGTGAAAGGTCCTCGCGTCACTGTGGTAAACAGTAGCAGTTCCTGTAATCTTTTGCTCAGTTAGTATAAAGAATAATACTGGAAGTGTTGAGGCAAGAGATTATGTCACGGCAAACTGACACAGATCTCAACAGTAATGCATAGCAGTATGTTATGATAACTTGGTACAAGAAAAACTGTCATATGGCAACTTGACAGGAAACGCGTCAATGACTCCAGAACAAGACACATGTTACACAAGATGTGCAGTCAAATAAAGGATATTGCTCAAAACTCTTAAAAAACTGCGTACGCTTTTACTTTGCATTATGGCAAGAACACAGTCCAGCGCATCAGAGATCACCAAGTTATCATTTTGCATGTGGCATGTAAAAATAAATTGTCATTAACTCCAGAAACACTGTCGTAACAGGAACATCTATGCATGTGAGTGTGTGTATGTGTGTGTGCATGTGTGTGTGTGTGTGTGTGTGCGTTCATATGTGCGCGCGTGTGTGCGTGTGTGTGCGTGTGCATGTGGGTGTAACATTCGTCACACACAACCTTGTTGTTAGGGCAGGCTGCCCTTCTCACACTTATCAGACACAGTTTGATAAGCCGGTGATGCAGAGCAGACAGAGCTTTATGCTGAAGGACGGAGTCAGGAGTCGAGAGTCAGGAGTCGAGAGTCAGGAGTCGAGTGTCAGGAGTCGAGAGTCAGGAGTCAGGACAGGTGTCGGGAGTCAGGAGAGGAGTCGAGAGTCAGGAGAGGAGTCGAGAGTCAAGAGAGGAGTCAAGAATCGGGAGTCAGGAGAGGAATCGAGAGTCGGGAGTCAGGAGAGGAGTCGAGAGTCGGGAGTCAGGAGAGGAGTCGAGAGTCGGGAGTCAGGAGAGGAGTCGAGAGTCGGGAGTCAGGAGAGGAGTCGAGAGTCGGGAGTCAGGAGAGGAGTCGAGAGTCGGGAGTCAGGAGAGGAATCGAGAGTCGGGAGTCAGGAGAGGAGTCGAGAGTCGGGAGTCAGGAGAGGAGTCGAGAGTCGGGAGTCAGGAGAGGAGCCGAGAGTCGGGAGTCAGGAGAGGAGTCGAGAGTCGCGAGTCAGGAGAGGAGTCGAGAGTCAGGAGAGGAGTCGAAAGTCGAGAGTCAGGAGAGGAGTCGAGAGTCAGGAGAGGACTCAGGAGTCAGGAGAGGAGTCGAGAGTCAGGAGGGGAGTCGAGAGTCAGGAGAGGACTCAGGAGTCAGGAGAGGAGTCGTGAGTCAGGAGGGGAGTCGAGAGTCGGGAGTCGGGAGTTCAGTCAGACACACACCGACAGTCTCAACAACCCAAAGACGTCTCCAGAACATTCCTAATGAGGGGGATTCACAGGCTGTTGTGTTTTTCCGGCCAGACGATCGTCCACTAGAGAATAAAGTGACAGGTTTCCTGCACCAGCAGTTCACCAGACTAAACACAGTGGGTAGTGACTGGCACTGTCCCACTGAGGGCCACGCCTATAGGAAGAAACCTGAACGGGGGCAACGGGGGCAACTGGGGCGAGGACTCATTTGTCCAGTGTGAGGCTGGTCACGTAGACAAAAAAAAATCATTTTAAAGACACAGGCGAGAGGGAAGACGGAGATGTGATGTTAGAGTAATGTTTTCATAGGGCTAACAGTACAGTGTTACTGGATGTAGGCCCAACACTACAGTGTTACTGGATGTAGGCCCAACACTACAGTGTTACTGGATGTAGGCCCAACACTACAGTGTTACTGGATGTAGGCCCAACACTACAGTGTTACTGGATGTAGGCCCAACACTACAGTGTTACTGGATGTAGGCCCAACACTACAGTGACACAGTGTTACTGGATGTAGGCCCAACACTACAGTGTTACTGGATGTAGGCCCAACACTACAGTGTTACTGGATGTAGGCCCAACACTACAGTGTTACTGGATGTAGGCCCAACACTACAGTGTTACTGGATGTAGGCCCAACACTACAGTGTTACTGGATGTAGGCCCAACACTACAGTGTTACTGGATGTAGGCCCAACACCACAGTGTTACTGGATGTAGGCCCAACACTACAGTGACACAGTGTTACTGGATGTAGGCCCAACACTACAGTGTTACTGGATGTAGGCCCAACACTACAGTGTTACTGGATGGAGGCCCAACACTACAGTGTTACTGGATGGAGGCCCAACACTACAGTGTTACTGGATGTAGGCCCAACACTACAGTGACACAGTGTTACTGGATGTAGGCCCAACACTACAGTGACACAGTGTTACTGGATGTAGGCCCAACACTACAGTGAACACTACAGTGTTACTGGATGTAGGCCCAACACTGACACAGTGGATGTAGGCCACTACAGTGACACAGTACTGGACTGGATGTAGGCCCAACACTACAGTGACAGTGTTACTGGATGTAGGCCCAACATGTAGGCCCAGTACAGTGACACAGTGTTACTGGATGTAGGCCCAACACTACAGTGACACAGTGTTACTGGATGTAGGCCCAACACTACAGTGACACAGTGTTACTGGATGTAGGCCCAACACTACAGTGACACAGTGTTACTGGATGTAGGCCCAACACTACAGTGACACAGTGTTACTGGATGTAGGCCCAACACTACAGTGACACAGTGTTACTGGATGTAGGCCCAACACTACAGTGACACAGTGTTACTGGATGTAGGCCCAACACTACAGTGACACAGTGTTACTGGATGTAGGCCCAACACTACAGTGACACAGTGTTACTGGATGTTACTGGCCCAACACTACAGTGAGACAGTGTTACTGGATGTAGGCCCAACACTACAGTGAGACAGTGTTACTGGATGTAGGCCCAACACTACAGTGACAGTGTTACTGGATGTAGGCCCAACGCTACAGTGACACAGTGTTACTGGATGTAGGCCCAACACTACAGTGACACAGTGTTACTGGATGTAGGCCCAACGCTACAGTGACACAGTGTTACTGGATGTAGGCCCAACACTACAGTGACACAGTGTTACTGGATGTAGGCCCAACACTACAGTGACACAGTGTTACTGGATGTAGGCCCAACACTACAGTGACACAGTGTTACTGGATGTAGGCCCAACACTACAGTGACACAGTGTTACTGGATGTAGGCCCAACACTAGAATCATTCTAGGAGAGCAGTGCATTGTGGTCTTACCTGGCAAACAGACTCTGGTAATGGGAGGCTGAGTCGCAGCAGGGGACCTCCTGAGGAAACAGAGAAAACGCAGCAACTTACCAGTCTGGATAAATCATTTTGATAGGACTTCATAAAAACAGAACACTGTCCTGAAACCATTTGTCTGTCAGTGGCAGAAGGGTTGTTTCTGTAGGTCTCCAAACCATCCCAAACCAGAGACCATATTATAGTGTGTCCACCAATCAGACGCAGTGTTTCAATGGGAAAACTATACAATAACACTGAAATCCAAGGTCTCATTGAAACCAGTGAGAATTATAAAAAAATTATAGGTGGATACTGCCCCCGTGTGGATGAAAACACAAACTACACGTGATGTGGTTTTATTCGAACCATATGCTATTTGTTATGAGCTTTACCAACAACTGCGGACACTTTCCCCAAAAATTTGATAAATAAATAAAACAGAAATGTATACATATACCCAATAGTAAAACACATACGCCAAATAATATTATGGTGAGAACCCAAACAAGGCAAAAATCGTACTTATTGGAAGCACACTGGACATTGGTCAGGACGGTGAAGTTGTTTCTGACACTTCTAAGGCTTGCGAGGACCTGGAAAACAACAGAAAACATCGACATATTAGCAACGGAAACAGGGCGGTATATACACGAATATGTGCCACAGTAAAGTTACGTCGAAATTACCTGAGCGAAGGGTGTTACAATCAGGTCGTCGCCATGTCTGTGAAGACAAACAACAACAAGTCAACAATAAGTCATAAACACCACTGAGAAGCATTCCTGAGCCAGTCCAAAATCAGGGATAGGCTCCCATCAGTCCATTGTTTCAACACCAGCGGCAACAGCGTTCCCATAAATCTGACAGGGTAGTCATCAGGAAAGTATGTGTCAATTAGTTACGGGGCTACGTTTGTGTGCGTGACAGAGGGCCCAGTTCCCTAAACTGTGCCTGGAGTTGAGCAACAGAGGCCAAACGCGAGCATTGCGACCGAGCGTCTTGGCAGCTGAACTATCCCGAGGCAATTAAACAATTAGACGCAGAAGCACACTGACGCGGCAAAATATCTCCCCAAATTCAATTAG
>CM055761.1:2073757-2198757 GCA_029465975.1 Dallia pectoralis | reverse complement strand
ACTTAGGCACTATCAGAACCCTTCAACCACGATAAGAACCCATGTCACAATGACATAGGTGAAATTAGAGACGTTAGCTTTGCTTCTACGCTATTCACGAACCGCACACACCTAGTTCTTTTCGAGGGAAATTTAGGTTTTTGATCCATGTGATTCGTAAAAATGTTTATAAAAATATTAAGTCTGCCTGGTTATCAATAGTCAGCACAGATGGAGGTAAGCCAACTGGCGTTGTAGTGCCAAAAGTGAAGTTCTTACACACAGTCACACGTGCACTCACACGAGCACAGAGGGCCTCAGCACCCCTTTAATTGTATGTCGGGAGAGCTGAAGATCAGAACCCAATAATGCTCCTGGCTACTATCTGACAGCGCTGAAGAAAATAACGGAAGTGCCCGAATCCAAGTGAGAATAAGATGGTAGAGGCAAACCGAAAATACCCCAAGCTGTGATCAATGTCCAGGCAGCTTCTACACAGTACTGAATAGTGTCTGAGGTATTTACATTTTTTTTTTTTTATAGAGCATATATTATATTTGCAATGGCTGAAACCAGGGTTTAAATTGGGGTTTTGGGTTTTACTGTCCAGTTGTATCTAAAATGGGAGTTCAGCTCCTTCTGTGTCACACACACACAGACACACACACACACACAGACACACACACGCACACACAGAAACACACACACACACAGACCCACACACACACACACACACACACACACACACACACACACACACACACAGACCATCTTGTCTGTGTTCCTTTCCTCTTTCTATGATTGACTGGGCAGACCTTTCCACAGGAAACCGTAGATCTCAAAAGGCTGTCTGGCCTGGTCAGAAGTCTACAGAACAACAGTGTTGGGTTGAGTCTGGTCTGGTCTGGTTGGGTAGGTTGAGGAAATGCTACATTAGTGTCATGATGAACAAAGAAAATGTGACAATGAGGACTCAACTGCAAACACACCCAGAACGTCACTGATCGAGTTTGTTGGATAGCGATACCGAAAGCAACAGCACTTTGAAGAAATTGAAGCCAAGGACAACGAAATTGTGTCTAAAAGAGGAAGCACATTTTCAGTAGCATGGACTCAAACGTCCAGAGGCACCCAACAGCCAAATCATTGGAGAGCAATTGCTGAAATATGCAGAAGTCTATAAACTGAAATAAACTGATCAGTAAGCTTAGATAAGGATAATAGTCAAGCATATTCATTACAAGCAATAACAGTGAACACTTTTAGTGAATGCTTTACGTGGGGCAAATAAACTACTGTTAAATAAAGATTAACAAAAATATTATTGTCATGCAAATATGTACAAAACCGAGTATTTGGGGCATTTTTGTTAGTCACAGGTCAGTTGTATAAGAGGCCCACTGGCACTGCACCGACTGGCACTAGGTCACTGGCACTGCATCGACTGGCACTAGCCCACTGGCACTGCACCGACTGGCACTAGGTCACTGGCACTGCACCGACTGGCACTAGGTCACTGGCACTGCACCGACTGGCACTAGGTCACTGGCACTGCATCGACTGGCACTAGGTCACTGGCACTAGCCCACTGGCACTGCACCGACTGGCACTAGGTCACTGGCACTGCATCGACTGGCACTAGGTCACTGGCACTAGGTCACTGGCACTGCACCGACTGGCACTAGCCCACTGGCACTGCATCGACTGGCACTAGGCACAGGGGTTCAGGTGGCATTATTCCGGGCGACAGCTGCACAAAATCATTGGTAATTGATCAGTTTGCCACAGCAGGGGTTTTGAGCTAATGACAGTCCATCTAAATACACGCCTTCAATGCAAGGAGATTTGACGGACTGTGATGCCCAAATACAGTTTGGTGCGTAATATAAACGTATCGCAGGATTGAAGCTTAATTGTCATGTCACTATTTCAACCAAGGATGTAGACGAGGGAGACAAGAATACTACTTAACAAAGTACACAACTGAATTCAGAAGAGACCGTTTTGACTGAAAGTAGATGAATTAGTTACTGAAATAGGCCCAATACTTACTGATTTCAGGAATTCTGAGTCACGTTTTTGTCCATCAACCTGTTTTTCTGGCATGGATGAGCAAATTGCTAAACCACCCTGTAGTAATTGGAATTTAAATCACAAGAATTGCATCTTCCTGAATCTGCTTCTGTCATGGAAAAGCACTTATTGACTAAGTTGTAAACGGGTGGTCTCGATTAATGTCAGCTGCCTCATTACACAACAAGCTGGCTAATGCAAATATTTACGTGTAATTGTGCATAGAAACCATAATGTCAACACGTGTAGAATTACAAAAATCCTCAGGAACATGTGACATGTTCCAGGGAAAACCAGAAATATAAATATGCATTAAATATATAAAATTCAATATCTAAAATATTAAATATGTCTTATATACTAAGGAGATACATACATGCATACAACTTAAAAGAAAAATATCAACTTGGCTTTGTTTTTTATACTGAGAACAATTACATTAACGTACATACTTGTTTGTTTTAACTTTATTTCAACACAAAATTGTTGTGTGTGAAGTGAATTTAAACTTTACCGGAAACAACAATGTAAGATATCACTGACAGAATTTAATCTTTTATCTATTTTGGTCTTGGGTATTGCCTTCTTTGACTTCTGTTGACAAAAAAACTTAAATATTATTTGTAATGATTCCTCAGGTTCCTTCAGACTTTATCTCCAACACAAACATGTTTTTCTTAATATTACATCCACAGCTGTGTTTGGCATAATTTGGGGATAAATGCAAGCACCCTAAATATTATTAGAAAATTACTAATTTGTTATACAAGCCATATCGCTAAGAAAAGCTGAACACTGCATTATTCACATAAAACCCCCAACACAAGAGCCTGTCACAACCAAAAGGTTGTGGGTTCGATTCCCAGGGGGGACCAAGGATGGCCAGAACAATATAGTAAGAAAATGAATTAACACCATTAGACATGACCATTAGACATGACCATTACACCTGACCATTAGAAGTTAAGAATGAGAAAACCCAACAGAGATAGACAGAGACATGGGAACAGAGACAGCAGACTTTCGGTCTGACCTGGGACCCAGACTGGAGGCATGCAGTTTCTTCACGACCTCCTCGCTGAAGTCAAAGTGCACCCTGCTTCTATGACACGGCGACCGGCGATGCATGTCTCCGACAGCCATACGGGCGACTCACGCACGAACACACGCACGAACACACGCGACCATCAGCGGTCCACAGGAGTCCTCCTCCCGGGTCATAGCGCACATCTAACGCGGGCGAAACAAATCCGACGGGCGCCTCCACATTGACAGCAGAAAGTCCCCCGGATCAGTCATGATGGGTTTCTCTTTCTTTGTCAGAGTGTGTGTGTGTGTGTGTGTGTGTGTGTGTGTGTGTGTGTGTGTGTGTGTGTGTGTATGTGTGTGTCCCGGTCCCAGCCTGCACTTCCTCCCCTGTTGTGCGAGTAGTTGCGTCCCCTGGTCCCCGCAGAAACACGGAGCGCCGTCTAAGACCTGGAGCGGAGTGGCCGGAACGGAGGAGATGAGGCCACCAGAGTGGAGGCCTGTGTCTGTGAAATACCTGTAGCTGTACACGCTGTGCGAGGCTGTACACGCTGTGTAACGCGTCCACAATATCACAGAGGTCTGACATGCGTCGTTGCACAAATATGTGCTGCCAGTCATAAAAACACACAAACGGGAACATGTCAGATTTAGACCGCCCTAAAGTGTCTAATTCATGCGCCAACTGTGTACGCATGTAGGACATTGATAATTATTAACAACGGTTTCATTCTGTGCCCTTCAAGAGCTCAACCCAGTGTCACCGACAGGAAATAGGCAGGTGATGACTAACGAGAGAGACAGATGGAAGAGGAGAGGAGAGTGAGAACCGAGCCAAACCCACCGCAGAGAGAGTCGATGGCTCCGTGCTAGCTCCGTCTCCGGTATACCTTATGGGTATCTGTGCGGGTCAGGGTGGCAGAGACAGCTGGCACCGATCAGTGGGGCATTCTCTCCGGCGTGTGGTAAGGGAAGCCAGGCTTATAACCCTCCCATTGGGCAATACCAGCGCATTTCTGCCAAACGGACGGCTATACGATAGATGCACCTCATTAGTCCGTAATATGTCTTCTGTACAGAGGTTGTCAAGCTCATTACGCGATCATTCAGAAGTGAAAGACTGGGTCTACTCTCGAAAAATGACTATTCCAAGTTAGACAGCAGTAATTAATGTGTGTTTGGCAACGGCAAAACATTTGACACTTTAATGTCAAATCCACCAGTGGTGGAGGACGAGACCAAACAGCTCTGTAGTCAGACCAAAACAGTGGTCCCAGTCCAAGTCCCAATCGACTGTGTTGAACTGGAATAGTCTGAAATTGAAACAACACTGTAATCAGAGAGGGACGCCAAAATGGCCACAGACACAGTTAAAGCATCCTTTAGAGGGAAACATTCCCACAGGGGAGGGGGTTTGTTAGAAATGAACAAGAGGTTTCTGGGGCATAAGAGGCATGCCTCACATTTGTGCGCACGTGTGTGTGTGTCTTATCCCTTTTAAAAAAAGGTCATGAATTGTTAGTAGAGTGAGGTTCGAATTCACATTGAGAAAAATAGATAGGTAGAGAGAGAGAGAGAGAGAGAGAGAGGATAGATGGAGAGAAAGAGGAAGGGAGAAAGAGAGAAGCTACAAGAAAGACAAGAACATTCTTCTGTTCATAATGGTGAACAATGGTTGACGATGGAGGACAACGATTATGGTTCATTGATATTGTTGGGTTGATTCCTTCCTGGTACATCCCTTCCTGTAAACCCACTGACCGTAACACAAAGATGATGACGTCCCCGATCGTTCACCAACCGTTATTGTCACAACTGTTGAACGACCATACACACAACAACACACATACCGGATCCAGACAAAAACACCTCTTTTGAGATGCTTCTTCCTCATTTCAGCAATAAAGATAAGATAAAGTCTTCATTTATGGACACAATTACAATCACCACATGTTTCAATTGGAGTGCTTAAACAAGAATTCATAATTAAAAGGCAGCGTGGTTCAGTAGAATGGACAACAGTTCTGGTCAAAATAACACTACACCGAGAATGCATTACTTAACTGTCGACACTAGAGGGCGCCCGTTTACATCACTTGACATACGGGCAGTGTCTCACTTTGGCCACTAGGTGGCCCTCTGACACCGCGTCACCCTGGTCCTCGATTCCAGACAACTGGCAGACAGTGAACCAATTTCCAGACAACTGTTAAATATAGTGGAACCAGGTCAGAAGGGCCCTTCCGCGGCCCCATTCAATATGTACAACAAACAGCCCCATTTCCCACCACCATTTTAGTCCAGCTTTCTTCCATAACAGTCGATTCCTCTAGCTGCTGTGGGCCAAATCGAAGAGAGCATCACCAGTCCCTAGTTAACGCCATGAAAAGTCTCAATAAGGGGCTAGGAGAGCTGCGTTGGGGGGGGCTGTCCACAGGATTCACAATAAAAGCCTCACACTGCGTGTGATCGATAACAACACCAGCACAACAGGCAACTGGATTCAGCTGTGACGCGTACGCGTACTGACGCGCTGTCATCAACGTGCAGCTCTCCATCATCTGTCTATTTCTGTCGCTAAAATGTCTCATGTCAGACGTCGTTATTACGCGCACGTCAAAACGAGCCACGGCGTCTGAGGTAAGACAAAGCTCTCCGGTGTCACAAGGAAACGTCATCGTGCCAGAAAAGCTACTGAAAAATAAATGTGCACGCGGTGGACAGGTGTAGAGTAGTGGACTGAAAGAGTAGTGAAAGAGAAAAGCAGTGGAGATGGAAGTGTAGTTCGGTGACGGGAATAAAAGAACGACAGGCAAATACGGGTCGGGAAACTGAGTGCTGAAGGCACAGAACAGAGACACAGCAAGATGAGTCACGTTCAGAGAGTTCTGAGAGTTTCACCGCTGAGGTACCCTACACATGTGTTTGAGCGTGGAGTTTGTGGAGTATTATGTGAAATAAACCACTAGACTATAGTACAGCGCTTATGCATCAATCAACAGAGAGATGAGAAATTCCTATATGAATCCACTCGTGAAGGAGGTGGTGGTCGAGTCGAGAGGAGGTGGTGGGGGAGATCAGTCAGTTGATGTGGACAGATGGGGGGGGATCAGTCAGTTGATGTGGACAGAAGGGGGAGGGAGATCAGTCAGTTGATGTGGACAGAGGGGGAGATCAGTCAGTTGATGTGGACAGAGGGGGAGATCAGTCAGTTGATGTGGACAGAGGGGGAGATCAGTCAGTTGATGTGGACAGAGGGGGAGGGAGATCAGTCAGTTGATGTGGACAGAGGGGGGAGATCAGTCAGTTGATGTGGACAGAGGGGGAGATCAGTCAGTTGATGTGGACAGAGGGGGGAGATCAGTCAGTTGATGTGGACAGAGGGGGGAGATCAGTCAGTTGATGTGGACAGAGGGGGAGATCAGTCAGTTGATGTGGACAGAGGGGGGAGGGGAGATCAGTCAGTTGATGTGGACAGAGGGGGGAGGGGAGATCAGTCAGTTGATGTGGACAGAGGGGGGAGATCAGTCAGTTGATGTGGACAGAGGGGGGAGATCAGTCAGTTGATGTGGACAGAGGGGGGAGATCAGTCAGTTGATGTGGACAGAGGGGGGAGATCAGTCAGTTGATGTGGACAGAGGGGGGAGATCAGTCAGTTGATGTGGACAGAGGGGGGAGGGGAGATCAGTCAGTTGTACGTATTTATTCCAGAATAAACCTACCCTGATCCAACCCAGCAAAGACAGCACATAAGTTGTAACGTTTTCCACAAATGTGAACTGACAAAGACGATAACTCGGTTTTACACGGCTCCCATCAACCTTCAGGACAGGAAACTGCTCCAAATCAGAGCCAGCTCATCTGATAGATCCAGTTAAAATGTGTTATGGTGAGACAGTGAAGCAGCGAGACAGCGAAGTGCAATTAATTGAGAGAAAGAAAATCTAATGTTATTCAGAAAAAAGCAGAGAAATCCATAATATCTTATGCACAAAATGTGAGGACAACAGCATTCCAGACTGCAGTACTCAATGACACATTTCAAAACGCTACATCTGGACTCACTTCATTGCTGTATTATCTCGTGCGTGCTAAAGGCACCTACAGCTAGCTCCACTCTCGTCAGAGAGGGCGTTTCTATGTGTGTTTGAGTTTGTGAAAAACAATGTACTGAATTTGTTGGTCTGCACTTTCCCAACGGGGATCAGACCAAATGCGATGAGAACAGCAGATATCAGAGGACACAGGATTAAAAGTGGGTCAAATCATGTCCAGGTCAATTCTAGTCTGAATGAGGACAGGATCTCTTTCCCAACAGGAAAGCCAAGGCCTCAGGTAACATAGAGCTTATCTAGCTCTCTTGTCATGTCTCAGTCTTAATGGATCTGATGTTCTTCTGGATCTGTTGTCCCTCTGGAGGTCTAATATCGCCCATATCACGGCATTGTGTGACCGTGAACCCAACCAAACAACTTGGCAAACTAAACAAGCACGGCAACAGCGTGACGAAAGCAGATGCTTATCGCTGTCGTAACCGTGGATATCATATGGTCGTGTTGCTGTGGTGCCGTGAAGCCACTGTAATGTGAGCGGATGTGGCGAGGATACTCGAGAAGTGTCTGCATCTCGAAACCATGTCACGTTTCGCCCCAAACCGCCTGCGTACAGAACAGAACCTCCGCGTGTCAGCAGGAAGACCCGTCAACGCACATCGTGAGAAATTCACCCTTGCGGAACCGGAAGAAAAGCTTAAAAGCTCCGGCCACAGCAGCTTATATGAAGTTCACAATCAGTCACAGCCGATATAGTACATATGTACCATTAGAGGAAGACTCACTAAGTATGGCCTTTGGGATCAAAATGTGAAGGTCTAAGAGACGATCCTGGAGAAGATTCTCATGAGCTTGGGAGAAACGTCTGGTCCTCCCAGTCAGTTTACCTGGTGGGAATAAGCTCCACTTAAACAGGCACCTTTTAGATGTCAACACTGGCCAAAGCACCGGAAAGCATTGTCCACAGCGAACAAGCAGCTCCCGCAGAAATCATTAGGGTTTTATGAGAGCATTGGAGGAGAAGAGGACTCCGCGACATTCCTACTGAAGAGCTCACGAGAGGACAACTGCAATACTGACACACATCGTATACGAACAGAATCATTCACACTGTCGTAACTGGACGTAAGCGGTCTGAAAGGCTTCCAGGGGCCCGGCAGCCGTAGCGAGACGAGTCTGGACGGCATCCCCAGACAGAGGTCTTTATCATTCAGGTCAAGAGTGAGGCCATGTCGACTAAAAGTTAGATAAAAGCAAGATTGCTTCGGTGCTTTAGAGAGATTATCCACTGGTGGTTTGACAGATGCGTCCGTGTGATTTCTGCCTGTTGTGGGTTCGTATCTCTGCTCCATCTCTCTTCCTGTTTTGTCTGGCTGTGTGTGTGTGTGTTTGGTAAATAGTGGTGGTTTTCCCGGGTTTGCCGTACATTCTCCTGGCACAGCTCAGGTGTGCGGGCCACATTTAACGTCTCTGACATATCTTACAATCGAACCGTTTCACATCGGTGGCTCTTTTGATTGGTTAGATGGAAAATCTGACAGAACAACACATTCCATTGGTTGAACATTCTGCCAAGCGTCTGCAATTTAACCAGGGTTTGCGTGGTCTCCCCCCCCTTTTAAGTTCTTCCAGTGTTATCAGATAGCCTATGCCGAAAGCAGCAATGACTTTGTTTGTAACGACGATGTACGCTGCTTCAAATACATGTAGTGACTCACACAGAGCTAGCCGCGGTCGTATTAGCCGTAAAACAGAGGCCGCCGACGATGGCTGCGTGAGGTCGTTCGCAGCTGCATATGTAGGCTGGGTATGTTCCCGCACGCCGCCGTAGGGAGCAGTAGGTAGTAAACCACGCGACCGCATACGACGGCCATGGAAAATGGCCCAAAAGATGTCCACATTGACCAACGGAAACGGTCACGACTCAAGACAGCATGTGTGATGTCACAGCAAACATGAGTCATCGCCGCGTGACCGCACCGAGGCGACGGAGAACATCGTTTAGTCAGACCGCGAGTCATTTGACCGCACAAACCTCGTTCCGAGCCTGGCTCGGCTGCAGCGCGGAACCAAGTTCTGGGGTAAACATCTTCCTGTAGATGGAATAGGAGAAACGAACACACACAAAACACACAGAACCACAGACCCAGGCCAGCAGGACAGACACACACCGCTCCAAACATGAGTTGCACCACCTGTTAACTGCCAATTCCCACATAGTTCACAGATGGAGAATGACTCAAAGTTCACACTAATGCTAAGACACACGCACACGTCTGCACACACACACACACACACACACACACACACACACACACACACACACACACACACACACACACACACACACACACAGGTCTGCACACACACACACACACACACACACACACACACACACACACACACACGCTTTATAAAGTCACATACACAGACTCGCATTTACCTGACCTCAACCAGACAGCGCTGTTGACCATCACACAATAAGTGTCAAGGCTGTGACACAGATTTAGGGACCAAAACGTACTCCTTACACACACACACACACACAGAATAAAGAGAATGCAAAGTAAATCCATGTTAGATTGACACTGTAGAGCTGTCATATCTCTATAACACTCTATAACACGAAAGCAGACAGAGCGAGGGACGGGGAGAGAGAACGACGACCAGGTTGGGGTAAGACGGGGAAAAAGCAAAGGATAAATGTCGGTAAAGAGGAAAGCAGGGTGAGGGGGCGAGGGTGGTTTCCATGACAACCGCGTGCAGTTGTACTGACGCCGAGCCGTACTGATCGTCTGTTATCAGAGGAAGACACGGCCCCGGCATAACTCACAACGACACACATCGCTTCACACACATCACTTCACACACACACGTGCCGAACACGTGGACAATGCGGCGACCGCGTGTATTCCGCGCTCGGCCGAGCAAGTTAACGCCGCCGGCCACGTCGCTGTGACGATTTAGCCTGCCCTATTTAGCCTGCCAATTAGTGAGACATTCTGAGACCAAACCAATCTCAGTCAACGTGTCGATTATGTTCACATGGGCTGTCTCGCCCCCCACACACACACACACACACACACACACGGCTCGGGCGTGCCGACCAACGAGACATGTCAACTGGACTGAGTGTCACGTTTTACAGAGACAGAAATCATCTCTATCTTACAGAGGAACTACCAGTTAGACAATAGAATAAATGCATCTCGGCCAGTCTGTGTCGCTCTGTTAGTGCGTGTGTGTGTGTGTGCGTGTGTGTGATGGCAAGGTGTGGTCTCTATGACGCACATGGGGAAGCGCAAACAAAGGCCCCGTCTGTTGCCATGGTTCTCCACGGTCCGACATCTCTAAAATCTCTGTCTGAGACACTGTCGCGGTCTTTCACATTTCTCCTATTTTCCCCCCCTCCTTTTTCTGCGGTCCTTTCTATCGCTTAATGGATCCGTCCTCCGTTCCCAGAAAAGTCCAAGTCCCGAAGTTCCCGTGTCTGTCGTTGTCCTCATTCTATCTCTCGACTCCAACCTACCGGCCGTCTCTCCTGTTCTCTGATAAACACGGCATATGGATTAGACCTGTGCAGCCAGAATACAGGGGTTTCTATTGCACTACAAAACCAGTAGCCAGCTGTTATAGTCGACTTGTGGCTCGTCTGTCCTCTTAGATTTGTCCAGAAGCATCAATGTGAAACACAGAGCCCGTCCAGCAGCCTTCATCAGACCCTCTGTACGATCCAATGTAATTAAAGATCAACCAGAATTATTCGCAAGCAATCAATCAGTGACAATTAAGTGTAATTATTAGGGATGTACCAAAATATCGACTCGTTTGCCTTACAACAGCACATCAGCATTAGGTTAATGATCTGCCCCTAGTGGCCAATTATGGAACAAATAAACTACATGGTCAAAAGTATGTGGACGCCCCTCCACTCTCCACGTCAGTCTCCATCCACTTTGTTTAATTGAGACGCATCATAAATGATAAGAAAACAGGAAATTGCAATTATAAGTCTGTCGTTAATTTTTTTAGCCAGCGAGGGAGTTTTAAGTCAGCTAGTAAAACAAAAAAGTGACTTCCTGATACCTGGAACATCTATCCTGCCATTGGCCATCGCCAAACTCTGTCACCAGTCGCTGGCAATTAGCATAAAGGTGAACATATCTTAAGTTTGAAATGTCGTTCTTGTTGCGAGGTTATGTCTCAGAGCGTAGCCCCGCCAACAGTGTTCATGTGTAGCTGGCTCTCATTAGAAATAAATGTCTCTTTGTAGCTGTAGGTCACCTGCGGTGTGCACTGGCCTTTAGCCAGCAAGTCATGCATAGTCATGCAAATCTTGACGGGCATCACTTTTGTTACCAACATGCCGGGAGACTTGTGCACTATTGGACGACACGAGAGAGAGAGAGTGAGGGGCGGGGAGATGCAGACTAGAGAGAGTGAGAGAGGGAGAGAGAGAGGTGGGGAGATGCAGACTAGAGAGAGAGAGAGAGAGAGGGTGGGGAGATGCAGACTAGAGAGAGAGAGAGAGAGAGGGGGTGGGGAGATGCAGACTAGAGAGAATGAGAGAGAGAGTGAGGGGCGGGGAGATGCAGACTAGAGAGAGTGAGAGTGAGAGAGAGAGTGAGAGAGGTGGGGAGATGCAGACTAGAAAGAGAGAGGGAGGTGGGGAGATGCAGACTAGAAAGAGAGAGAGAGAGTGGGGAGATGCAGACTAGAAAGAGAGAGAGAGGTGGGGAGATGCAGACTAGAAAGAGAGAGGTGGGGTGAGATGCAGACTAGAGAGAGTGAGAGAGGGAGAGAGAGAGGTGGGGAGATGCAGACTAGAGAGTGAGAGTGAGAGAGAGAGTGAGAGAGGTGGGGAGATGCAGAATAGAAAGAGAGAGAGGTGGGGAGATGCAGACTAGAGAGAGAGTGAGAGGTGGGAGATGCAGACTAGAGAGAGACAGAGGTGGGGTGAGATGTAGACGATAGAGAGGGTGAGAGCAGGGCCCCTACACCTCACATTCCCTGTATGAGACGCCAGTGGGCTCCGGACTGTCATTATTCACTTGAGCTGATAACATCATATTGGTCTGGGTTGAAGTCCACTCAATGGGCCTGTAATGACATGGGGGCCGTGGTAAAAATAGCAGGGGCCGTGATGCACCTGTGATGCAGACCTAATTTGCCTCGCCAGCTGGGTCTCCCTCTCCTGTTCCCCCGCTGGCTTTGTTTCCCGGCTACCTGTATCCCGTCAGCGGTGATGGAAGGGAGAGATGCCCGTTGGCTGGTTCGGGGGGGGGCAGCATGTGGGCGTTGGATTGGATTAGCGCCGTCTCTGACAGTTTGCTTTCATACCAGGACACAGTGAAGGAAAACAGGGCCGGTCAATTTAGTTTTTGGCAACAAATAAAATAGACAGTAGGCGTGTTAGTGTGTTGGGTGCTGAGGTTGCATCACATCAGCTTGAGAACAGAGGAGACCAAAGGCTGTTTATTTAGCTCTAAAAATAACCAACTGAAGCTCCTCTTTCCATATTTGGTTCCTTACTAAGAAAACACCTTTTGCCCAGAGTCTAACAGAGCTTTTTCATTGGCCGTTTAAACTAACTTCAATTAGATTTTTTGAATCCTCTAATAAATATGTGGGACAGATGAAGACCTAGTCAGTGATGGAGGACATGACAGCGGTAGATCGCGACGGATGAGTGTCGTTTTGTTCCCTCAGCTGTCGTCACTAAATCCGTTGTCCAAATGCTCAAAGTGACGATGGCCGTTAACCCAAGAGCAGAGAGAAAGTGAGGTTTGGCCAAGCAGACAGGAGGAGAAGAAAGACGGGAAGATGACAGAAGAGCATGACC
Source organism: Dallia pectoralis (assembly GCA_029465975.1). Lineage (NCBI taxonomy): Eukaryota > Metazoa > Chordata > Actinopteri > Esociformes > Umbridae > Dallia > Dallia pectoralis. Next base: position 2,185,785 of record CM055761.1, on the reverse strand, counting down.
GTCGTCGTCATCAAGGATCTGGGACGAATACAGAAATGTACAGGAAGAGGTACATTTAGTAAAACGCTTGGCATTTTAAATAACTTTCTGTAGTTGGCCCCCGCTGAGAATCAGGTGACAATACGAGAGCCCTCGTCAGTCCGGAGTCCCACGGAGCCAACAGAGATAGACGGTGTAATTAAAGCCCTCGTTAAAGCCCTCGTTAAAGCCTGCTCGCTGATCTGCTTAACGTTTGATATGATGAATCACCTTGAGACTACGATAATGGTATTGGTCTGGTTACAACCTGGTCCATTTGTCTAAAGAAGCATTAGTGTTCAGGTAACAGCTGCGGGGATTCACTCGCTCTGGACAGCGATCAGGTTCACAGATCCTGAAATTTATTTTTAAGCGCAAAGGGTTGCAGTCATTATGTCCATATTCGGCCGTTATCAGGACTTAATGTGTTTCTTATTTAAATATATTTTGCTGCAGTACATCTGCTTCAACCACAGGGCTAACAGTCTGTGTGTGTGTGTTTATGGAGGGAGGGGTGTGTGTGTGGGGGGGAGGTGGGGGGGGGTCTGCTGTCATCCGTCTGTCCCTCCTCCGCTCTATGTGCCTCATCAGGAACGTAGTGATCTATGCCTGTTTGTCCCAGATGGGAGCTGTTGGCAGGGGCTCTGTCCCTGTGACACACACACACACACAATACACACACAGACACAAAACAACAACACACACACACACAAACATGCACAAAACAACAACACACACACACACAAAACACCGACACACAAAACACACCCCAACCACATCCCAAGCTGCAAGACATAAAGGCTGGCCCGCACCAACAACAAATGTCCATCAAATCACAGCCGTACATTGGATCACAGCTTTCACACAGCCTGGATTATGACAGGGCCAAAACTCCTATTCACATGTTTAGGCCCGAAATGAAATGGCTGTCTAGACTCAAGATTAGCGTTCTAGTACAGTTTATTGGAGACTATGTTTCTGTTGTTTTTTACCTGTTCCTGTAGTCTCAGAGAATTTGCTAAAAAACATCAACTCAAACGAGACAAATTTATTCAGTGACTTATGGGGCTTTTTTTATGTGTGAAAGTCAATGTGTGCTTTCAGGGGTTTTGTGAAGACTTATTTGGGCAACAGTTTTGACTGGAAATTAATTTGTTTGGTGTGTGCCTCTAAAGGTCCCTTATATCTTTTATCTGATCAACATTTAGTTTACGTTAAGCTGAATAGTATCCCTTGGAAATAGGACGATACACTGCGAAAAAAGTGTTAATCAGAGAGACAAATCAGCAACCTCAGCAAATGCACTTGGCTTACCAGTGAAGGACCTAGTGCTTTACAGAGGTTTAGCTAGGCAGCCACTCCTACGTGCTAACGATATGTAGCACCCACTATAAATGGGCGAAGCACATAAGAGCCGCAACCAAGTCAATGGAACACATTGTGTGTCAAGGACTCTCTCACAGCACTCTCTCTCTCTCTCTCACGCTCTCACGTGCACACTCACGCAAAATTACACAGCTACCTCAAACGAAAATCAGATGGCTAGCACAGCCGCATGACTGGTGCCGTGCAGTCCAAAACACTTGGTGTTTTTGCACCTAATATACCTCTGGCACGATAAATATTCCCCTGTACACCAACAGTGTTCCTGATCAGACAGTCTTTTGTTGCTTTTGCTTTGTTATGCTAAGCACACTTAGGTTTGGCAGGTGGTTTGCTGTGGAGAAACTATCCAGTGATTTTTGTCTTGTGGATTTCAGCCCGCAAAAGATGAATAATGCATATTAATGACTAGCTTGATTTGCTTTGATACTATACGTGTTCTTCTTGTTGTCAAAGGGTATCAAACAACAAAATCAAAATCTAGAATACTGACTAGATATTGACACTTCTCTTGTGCGTGCGATAATGTCAGATAGCTTCATGCGAAAGAAATGCAATAGATGTTTGAATGGCGATGTAAATACGCATCTCGATGCATAGCCAACGATGCGATACATTAAAGATTCTAACATATAAGCAGCTACCGATGCGATTCACTATTATTACGATGCGGTGCGATTCGATTTCGATTCACCAAGATGCGATTCCGTGTAATAGAGGATGCAATGGAGAAAAATATGATGCTATGCAATTCAATATGTGGATATTTAACTTTTATTTATTTTGTTCCTACATAGCCTACAGCAAATCTTAAAGTAGGCAACCTTTAGTGCCATCTGACTATATATGGCTCTTTCACAAACAAAATATTAGTTTTTTACAAAACCCAAAGATTAAATAAAAACAGACATTCTTCTCCTGTCTTGTCTCTAGTTACTTTAACAGCTCACACATTTAACAGGTGAAACAAATTAAGGATGCTGCTCATAGATAAACAATGAAGACATTTTCTGTACCTTGCCAGCAGGCCAATGTGATTTCAGCAGGTAGGGTAACTCAGTGAGCAGAAAGCAGGTGCTGTTTTAACATCAACAATTAAAATAAAAACCTTTCACAAACGGGTGAACAAAAAAAATATATATATATATAAGATTTCCATCTCGCTTACAAAACACAAAGTGTTTCCAAACACTAGATTTAAAATGACTTGGAAGAAAGAGTTCCGACTCGGAGTCTGCCATGTTAATCTGACTGCTCTATAGGTAACTCTCAGGGGGACACCTCTCGGTCTCCGTAGTGTTGTGATACGTCATATTCACGTAGCAGCTGCAGCAGTGGTGATGAGAGAACGCGCTTTTTAGCAACAGTTCGGAAAGGAGAAATCCTTTTAAAAGTGACATAATAAAACATTGGTCGCTTTATAAATAATAAAATAATAGCGCAACTACTAATAATTATATATGAATAAATCGTTTTTTACCGATGCAGAGATGTTAGGAACGATGCATCGCGATACAAATGCCAACTGAATCTGATGCACGCTTATTTAAATCGATGCATCGCATCGTAAGCTTTTATGACGATGCACCGATGCGAATCGCTGAATCTTACCATCCCTAGTACAGAGAGAATTTTTTTTTGTGTTTTTCTTGCTGTGCAGCACGAGAACCTGCATTGTCACACTCAGGTCAAAGTTCCTCTACAATCGAGTCAGATAATTATCAAAGAAAACAATGTCAGTTTCAGTGTATAGGAAATATCTATAAATGTCCCATCTCTAAAGAATACACCGACTCGGTTTGAAGAAACCTGTGAGTCACGGGTGAGTGAATGTGAGGGACTGGAAATCTGGAATAACGTCGAGAAAAGGAGACTGAGTGACTGACAGCCTGTTACCATGGCGCACCGGCTGCTTGCCCTCGCTGTGCTGGACTGAGGGGTTGCCATGGTAAACAGAGGCACACCTTCATGGATAGAATTAATGAATGTGTCTCTTATCCTCTGCATCTTATCTCCCCCCCAGCACGACACTACCCCAAACAAACACCCAAACGGTCTATAAATAGGTACAGCAAAATGACAGGGTAAAGGACATCACAGAAGGCAATCAATTACTGTCCCCCCTAGCTGGTCCCTCTGCAGTGCTGTGGCACAGAAAGTCAAACGACACAGAGAAAGAGAGAAAGACAGAGAGAGAGAAAGACAGAGAGATCAACATGGAGCTGATAAAAGAGGCTAACATCTTTAGATGAGGTGTAACGCAAACTTGCAGTCGGCCCACCGAATTTTAGCTAGCTAACATCAGCATTGCTATCTATTTTTGACTGCATTTGCTAGCTAATGACATCTGTCAAACCTTCATCTTCCCCAGATCACCATCATCCTCTCCGACCCCCACCTTCATCTGCCCCAGATCACCATCATCCTCTCCGACCCCCACCTTCATCTGCCCCAGATCACCATCATCCTCTCCGACCCCCACCTTCATCTGCCCCAGATCACCATCATCCTCTCCGACCCCCACCTTCATCTGCCCCAGATCACCATCATCCTCTCCGACCCCCACCTTCATCTGCCCCAGATCACCATCATCCTCTCCGACCCCCACCTTCATCTGCCCCAGATCACCATCATCCTCTCCGACCCCCACCTTCATCTGCCCCAGATCACCATCATCCTCTCCGACCCCCACCTTCATCTGCCCCAGATCACCATCATCCTCTCCGACCCCCACCTTCATCTGCCCCAGATCACCATCATCCTCTCCGACCCCCACCTTCATCTGCCCCAGATCACCATCATCCTCTCCCACCCCCACCTTCATCTGCCCCAGATCACCATCATCCTCTCCGACCCCCACCTTCATCTGCCCCAGATCACCATCATCCTCTCCCACCCCCACCTTCATCTGCCCCAGATCACCATCATCCTCTCCGACCCCCACCTTCATCTGCCCCAGATCACCATCATCCTCTCCGACCCCCACCTTCATCTGCCCCAGATCACCATCATCCTCTCCGAGCCCCACCTTCATCTGCCCCAGATCACCATCATCCTCTCCGACCCCCACCTTTATCTGCCCCAGTTTATCATCCCCCTCCACCCCCAACAACCTCTTTGTGTCTCTCATTCTCTTCTCTATTTTAAGGCATATACCGGTATCTTCATTTAGAGAGACAGTCTCTGGTTGGGCTTCTAAAATGTTTCAGAAGGTACGGAGGCTTGGCAGAGATGTTTTACTGAATTGCATTGCATTGTTGCTGGGTGGTTAGATGGAAGATTGGGTGAAAATGTGTTTTAACAAGGTCGGGTTGAGGTTACATAATGCCCTTTAGTGTTATGTAAGGAGGTCTTATTCAAATAAGATCTAAAAAACAAAGTAAACCTTGCATGCTGTTGCCTCTAATGTAGGCCATGATGTTGCCTCTAATGTAGGCCATGTTGTTGCCTCTAATGTAGGCCATGATGTTGCCTCTAATGTAGGCCATGATGTTGCCTCTAATGTAGGCCATGATGTTGCCTCTAATGTAGGCCATGATGTTGCCTCTAATGTAGGCCATGATGTTGCCTCTAATGTAGGCTATGTTGTTGCCTCTAATGTAGGCCATGATGTTGCCTCTAATGTAGGCCATGATGTTGCCTCTAATGTAGGCCATGTTGTTGCCTCTAATGTAGGCCATGATGTTGCCTCTAATGTAGGCCATGATGTTGCCTCTAATGTAGGCCATGCTGTTGCCTCTAATGTAGGCCATGATGTTGCCTCTAATGTAGGCCATGCTGTTGCCTCTAATGTAGGCCATGATGTTGCCTCTAATGTAGGCCATGCTGTTGCCTCTAATGTAGGCCATGCTGTTGCCTCTAATGTAGGCCATGATGTTGCCTCTAATGTAGGCCCAAGTGTCTCTCGATGTGGGCTTGTGGATTTCACCTTGGAGTCTCACTCTTTTGCCGAGGCTTGCGTTGTGTCGCCATGTTCTGATTTCTATTAGCAGCAAAAGGATAAAAACCACAGTGTTCAAAAAGACGAAATCACAAAATAACGCTGATTGACCTCAGTTAGCTCCTGCAAGGTGTTTTGTGAGTTAGCGAAACACAATCTCATGATCTCACGCTGTGATTTATAGTCTAGGTAGGAAAACATTTTGTCTTTTGTTACATTTTCTAGACTGCAGTCCTCACACGGGTCAGGATAAGGTGCTATTTGGGAAGAAGAAAAAATATCGTCTCAACTGTAAATCTTTTTTTTCCAATCAAGAGGTAAAAAGTTTTTCATTTGGCCGTTATTACACTCTTGATTGATGCACGTCGTTTATTTAAATCAGGTGTTTTCTCAGAGACACACAGAGACACACAGAGAGACAGAGAGAGAGAGACACACAGAGACACACAGAGAGACAGAGAGAAAGATACAGAGAGAGAGAGAGTGAGTGCGTGTATTTATTTAGTGTTTCACATTCAAAATCCTCTATTCTCTCTGGATTTTTAATAGCTGTTGCGTAATTGTACCATGTCCTGCCCTGCTTTTTATCCCAGTGTAATAATCTCTGTTGACGTAAACCTCTGCAATAACTCAGTTGGATGAGGTCCTAGGAGCATTGTTTAGTTTATTTTTACAGGGCCTATTTGGTGTGCAACATTTCTGAAATAGCTGTTAATAATAACAGTGCGATAGAACAGTGTCAGTTAAAAAAGAGTTATAAACTTGACCAGACAGGATGTTTTAATCTGACTGTGAAAGTAGAAATGAAGTTTACATGAACCCGAAACAGCTGAAAAAGGCAAATAAATCACATTTGATCAACTTTTCAATTTGGATTATCAAATTTGATCAGGTAATCAATTAAATTTGGCTAAATACAAAGAACACAATTGTCACGTTAATATGTAAGAAATTAAGTGATCAGACAAAAGTCTCTCGTTATAGAAGGTGTACTGTCTGATAACCCTCTCTTGGTCAATTACATCTACAATCAGACGAGAAAGAGAAGTACCTCTTGGACATCACACATAAACCAACACCCTTCTGACGGCCAGTCAGGTGACCTCCTGTCCTGTCACCTGGAGTTCCCAATGCCTTGTGGGTTCGGTTCCCACAGGGTGAATAACATCCACTGGTCCAACTAGTTGTTTTAAAATATACTATTTTCAGCAGTTCAGTTGTTGTTGCATTTTCTGCAATAATTTAGTGATTGTGCTGAAATGTAATTATGTAAATAATTATGTAAATAAGACACGGAGGGGTGGAGGGATTTAGTTGGTATTAATTACGGGAAATTGGAAAGATGATCTGTGTGTTTTTCATTTGTTTATCTTTTTCAAGTGGGTTTTCTTGTTTACTTGCCTTCTTAACACGATTAGCCCGTGGGCTAAAACAGATCTAAGTAAAAGGAAATGGACGGCTGAAGCGTCTCTCTGTCTGTGGCTGTCGATGCATTCAGTCACGCCTGTCATTCAGCAGGCCTGGAGTAAACGTCAACGGTACCGTGGAACCGTCATGATATAACAGAATGCAGGAGGGGAACATTTGTTCTGGTCCTTTGTACAAATTGCAGAGTTTGAACTGTAAGCATCTTTCAAATGTCATATGGGGAGTGGAGCACTATTCTGTCACACTAAATGAGAAGTGTGGAGCTGCCCTTATAATGTGTTCAGAGTGTAGTGTTGAGATGTGTCCAGTGTGTAGTGTTGAGATGTGTTCAGTGTGTAGTGTTGAGATGTGTTCAGTGTGTAGTGTTGAGATGTGTCCAGTGTGTAGTGTTGAGATGTGTCCAGTGTGTAGTGTTGAGATGTGTTCAGTGTGTAGTGTTGAGATGTGTTCAGTGTGTAGTGTTGAGATGTGTTCAGAGTGTAGTGTTGAGATGTGTTCAGTGTGTAGTGTTGAGATGTGTCCAGTGTGTAGTGTTGAGATGTGTCCAGTGTGTAGTGTTGAGATGTGTTCAGTGTGTAGTGTTGAGATGTGTTCAGTGTGTAGTGTTGAGATGTGTTCAGTGTGTAGTGTTGAGATGTGTCCAGTGTGTAGTGTTGAGATGTGTCCAGTGTGTAGTGTTGAGATGTGTTCAGTGTGTAGTGTTGAGATGTGTCCAGTGTGATGTGTTGAGATGTGTTCAGTGTGTAGTGTTGAGATGTGTTCAGTGTGTAGTGTTGAGATGTGTTCAGTGTGTAGTGTTGAGATGTGTCCAGTGTGTAGTGTTGAGATGTGTTCAGTGTGTAGTGTTGAGATGTGTCCAGTGTGATGTGTTGAGATGTGTTCAGTGTGTAGTGTTGAGATGTGTTGAGTGTGTAGTGTTGAGATGTGTCCAGTGTGATGTGTTGAGATGTGTTCAGTGTGTAGTGTTGAGATGTGTTCAGTGTGTAGTGTTGAGATGTGTTCAGTGTGTAGTGTTGAGATGTGTTCAGTGTGTAGTGTTGAGATGTGTCCAGTGTGTAGTGTTGAGATGTGTTCAGTGTGTAGTGTTGAGATGTGTTCAGTGTGTAGTGTTGAGATGTGTCCAGTGTGATGTGTTGAGATGTGTTCAGTGTGTAGTGTTGAGATGTGTTCAGTGTGTAGTGTTGAGATGTGTTCAGTGTGTAGTGTTGAGATGTGTCCAGTGTGTAGTGTTGAGATGTGTTCAGTGTGTAGTGTTGAGATGTGTTCAGTGTGTAGTGTTGAGATGTGTTCAGTGTGTAGTGTTGAGATGTGTTCAGTGTGTAGTGTTGAGATGTGTTCAGTGTGTAGTGTTGAGATGTGTTCAGTGTGTAGTGTTGAGATGTGTTCAGTGTGTAGTGTTGAGATGTGTTCAGTGTGTAGTGTTGAGATGTGTTCAGTGTGTAGTGTTGAGATGTGTTCAGTGTGTAGTGTTGAGATGTGTTCAGTGTGTTCAGTGTTGAGATGTGTTCAGTGTGTTCAGTGTTGAGATGTGTTCAGTGTGTGTGTTGAGATGTGTCCAGTGTGTGTGTTGAGATGTGTTCAGTGTGTAGTGTTGAGATGTGTTCAGTGTGTAGTGTTGAGATGTGTTCAGAGTGTAGTGTTGAGATGTGTTCAGTGTGTAGTTTTGAGATGTGTTCAGTGTGTAGTGTTGAGATGTGTCCAGTGTGTAGTGTTGAGATGTGTCCAGTGTGTAGTGTTGAGATGTGTCCAGTGTGTAGTGTTGAGATGTGTCCAGTGTGTAGTGTTGAGATGTGTTCAGTGTGTAGTGTTGAGATGTGTTCAGAGTGTAGTGTTGAGATGTGTTCAGTGTGTAGTGTTGAGATGTGTTCAGATGTGTAGTGTTGAGATGTGTCCAGTGTGATGTGTTGAGATGTGTTCAGTGTGTAGTGTTGAGATGTGTTCAGAGTGTAGTGTTGAGATGTGTCCAGTGTGATGTGTTGAGATGTGTTCAGTGTGTAGTGTTGAGATGTGTTCAGTGTGTAGTGTTGAGATGTGTTCAGTGTGTAGTGTTGAGATGTGTTCAGTGTGTAGTGTTGAGATGTGTTCAGTGTGTAGTGTTGAGATGTGTTCAGTGTGTAGTGTTGAGATGTGTTCAGTGTGTAGTGTTGAGATGTGTTCAGAGTTGTGTTGTGTAGTGTTTAGGTGTAGAATATCCCTTTAAAAGCAATATCCTATCAGAACGACATGATTGCTGCTTATGTTGTGTAGTCACCGATCGACCAGATCTCGCATGACTCATGTAATCTTGTTAAGCGTTCTGTTTGACTATTCTGAAGAACATTGCGTATCTCAGATCAAATTATTTGTGGTTCTTGCTGGTTTGCTCGTTGCACGTTGCCTTTTATCGAATGTGCTCTGTGGCTAAACGATAGTAGACAACCATTGAAACATTTATTACCTAATGCTATAAGCTTCTTACAATATTTATCCGTCTTCGGTTGGCAGCCATATTGTGGATCTTATTGGGTAACAGTAATACTTTGTTTGTGAAATGTCTAATGCAATCAGAAAGGAAAATACTGGAATGAAATAAACTCTGCACCCCAACAACAGTCCCGTGCGGGAACACGGACACCCTCGAGAGAGTGACTATGACTATTGGGTTATTGCGAGGCTGTTTCTCTGTTGCCGTGTCATTGAGTGCAACACCACTCAAATGCTAATTGTGTTGTTGTCCACACACTGTCCTCAGATGTCATTATGTTTTTGAGGAACGCCGCATGTCATCTGGTGTCGGCTCTTTTCATGCCTCATCTGAATGGTCTTGGTTTTGACCCAGCGCCTATTTTCTCGCCTATGTTCCACACAACATTCAAGGGGGAGAGTCCGAATAAACATCACCAGGAGAATACAGGACGACGGCCCGCGGGAACTAGAAGGCTACGTACGGTGGGAGCAAATATGTGTCTGACGGATTGCAGGGAACAGGAAGAGTGAAGTCTGAATCCGAACACGGTAGTTGTGACGGGAACTTCGTGCACATCTGACACCATATCTAATGGCTGTCGGATCTGTCAGAACTACACAGAATACAAACGGTCAGCACACAGCACGATCTGTTACTCTCCGGGTCAATATTGTCTTCCCATAATCTCCTCCACTTGACAGACTGCTGTGTACCAAAACACCCTGATGATCAATACACGCCAGGGGTGAGTCACGAGATCTCATGCCACGAGATCCCGCGATATTGAACGTGACGAGACTTCACGTCGAGCTAAATGGCTATCTCCCGATATCGCCATAATAAAGTGTGAGTACGAATTTTCATAGAAGTAGTCCAGTAATAGAATAACTTGGCCTCCCACATATTGCAACAAAAGCTATTTTACTTGTGTCATACCCCTAAAGAAAGAAAGTGGACTAAGCGTGTTGGAGAACGCCTATGATTTTAACCTCAGTCAGCTTGCAGGCACAGTCACAGCCACCAGGAGTCGCTGGAACGTGCGCGAGCAAAGTAACCCCTTACAGAAACCTCTCGAGCGCCACATCACGACTGGCTACGACACCCTCGGAATGAATCCAGCACGTAGTAGTTTGCTGATAGTGAGAGGACGTGCCCCAGAACGCAAAGCCACTCGAGAGGCGCAAACACACATTAAAGCACTCAAGACCGCTGCTCGGAAATTGGCTCTTGTTTTATTCATCGTCAGAGGCAGAGGAGCGGAACCCCTGCGCTGACAGCAACACTCGGTCCACTACCCACAATGCACCGTGTGGGCGGGCCTCCACCACAGGGATTACACGCGCATGTGAGGATCACATCCACGATGACGATGATGGCGACAAAGAGACTGCCTATGGTGGCGCTGCAATCCGCCAAGAACATCGATTTGCGCCACCAATAGACGATTAGCTTCCTTCGCGGTTCTCCCGTCCTCATACGAAACACTTCAGCACCGGCAAAGGCAGGTTTCTTAGGATCTTCCATCAAGGACAGGTAGTCTCAACCACCCTGCATCTCAGCCACCCGCCTGCTCTCCGGAGATGAGTTAGTCATTTTGGCGACAACGTGTTTGTTTGTCCGGGAATCGAGGGGAAAAAGCACTTCACACAGCGCCGTGTTTTAATTACGCACGGCTGCAATAGGCTGTCACTCAGGTCGTCCGATTCCGACACATCGGGCTCTTCGGATGACAAAACGAACGTCTGTGGTGACAGCGTGCTCCCAAACACAAAAACAAAGAGGAGGGAGACGTCACAGCGTTCCCATTTTGTCTCCGGCTACAGACATAAATCTATTAGCGGGACAATCACAGCGTTCTCTCGCCCGCTCTGCCCCAATCTCACGGCAGTAACCGGGACACGCCAGATCTGCCTAGTTCTGGAAACGGCCTGGCGCGGGAGAGACCTTGGCCCCGCTGAAATGGCAGCTTGCGCTTTACAATAGGGGCTGAAGGGACCGTGGGAACACCATGTACAACCACTGACACGATGGTCAGCCAATCGTACAGCAGCATTCACATCATGGAAATACTGCACGTTTGGCATCGCCGAGCAGATCAACACTCCCACATCTTCAACATCTCCCAAATCTCCAACATCTCCCACATCTCCCACATCTCCCACATCTCCAACATCTCCCACATCTCCAACATCTCTATTGTAATCGACCCTCCAGTCGACTGTCACGTTCCATGTGCTGGAACTTCGTCTAACCACAACGCGCGGTTAAACATGGCCTTAATTTCACTAGCCATTAAACATTGTAAAAATAGCACAGTGGCCATCTCCTGTCCCCATGTTGTTGGCTGTGCAAACACACACACAAACACACACACACACACACACACAAACACACACACACACACAAACACACACACAAACACACACACACACACAAACACACACACAAAGGAAAGTAGAGCAAACGAAATAAAGGGAAAAAGAGCGGAAGAAAAAGAAAAGGAAGAGACAAAGCGTGATGGATTGCAATGTAGCGTACAATAATAAAGGGAAAGTTTTTTGTGTACCTGCTTCTAAGAAGCCCAGAGCTGCACAGTGGTTTTTGAGGTAACTGTGGTGTCATACTGCAGTATGATGTGAGGAACGCCTCGTGACGACAAGGCGCGCCATATCATTGACGTCACATTTTCTTTCCTGTCGCTATTAATGCCTGTTCGAACCACCAGGTGGCATCTTTGAGCACCTCTCTAGTCAGAAGACAATGTGAGCCTCCGGCGATTACAGAACGCAGCCCTAATTGTCAAAGAGTTAAGAGCAGGTCTTAAGGAAAATGCAATGAAATGGATTTAAGACACACCAAAGGACATTGTTTGAGTTTAATGCAGTATTATCATTATTGTATACAGGGCTATCAAAGTAACCACCTTCCACTATCACGACGCAATCTCCAAATGAAACGCCAGCCATTATCGTAAGTAGCTGAGCAGAATAAGGATACGACTTCTTTTAATTACACTGCGTGGGTGCAGCCGGTGGTTTAATAAAGGAACATTGAGCTCTCTTTTAAGGTGAGATAGCCGTTTGGTTATTTAAAAAATCTAATAAAGGCTTATAACCAAGAGACAGAAGACAATGTCAGAGCCAGCGCCGGCAGCCCTCGACCGTCCTCGCTGGTCCTCGCTCACACCTCAAGTTCACACAACTCAGTGGGCCACAAGCTTGACCATTTTGGGCGTTACAATAACTCGCCCCAGGCGCCCCAGTGGTCACAGTTCTCTGATCAGGCGGCCGACATCAAGCAGTAAGTTGTTTTGTCTGCAAGCTCGTTGAATAAAACATGGAGGAATGAGGTATTCTGTGACGTGTTGTAGCGCTCTCTCCTATAGCAGGTCTCTACCACGGGCAATACTAGGTGCTCACTGAACCCACGGAACTGTACATCGCCCAAACAGAACGAAATATACCACATTAGTAGAACTGGAAGTCTATACTCACACACACACACACACTTTCATGTTGGTATAATGAAAATAATAATAAAACCATCTTGGGCGTCTTTATAGTGTGTGAGCCGAGTATTCTTATTAAAAGCATTTTGTGTTCCAGGGAAATATCAGAGAAGGACGACGACAGAGGCACAGGAGACAACGACTGGAACGAGACAAACGGGAGTCTGACGGGAGACTGTGAGGAGTCAGCGGGTGAGAGAGGAGAGCCACGGAGGAGACGCAGTGAGGAGTAGAAGAGGGACGAGCCACGGAGGGAGTGCCGGATTGGAGTTCATTCATTTGAGGGTTTTGTGACGCTCGCACTTTCTATTTTTAGCCTTCATTCTCAGTCGGCCTTTTTTATACGTAAAGAAAATAAGCACAGATTCCATTTAAACGTGCCGGTGGGAAGGCCCGTGAGCACTGCAAATTGGCCCACTTCGCTTGCATCGTTAACAGTTCATTCCTGGGTCTAACACTCTTCAGATACTCCCCGTAAAGCTAAAACGGCCAGGTGAGTGAGCTTAGTGACACATGCGTCCACCCAGGTGAGTCCTCGGGTTGAAGAGCACTACGGAATAAACAGAAGTGCTTGGTCTCTAGGAGGAGCAGTCAAATTTTAAGCAAATGTATTTTCTAAACAACCATTACATCAGCAGATGCAACACGACCAGATCTGCAACCTAACCAGGAAAACATAAGAAAGGAAATCTTAAATCGTTAAAGGCCAGGCAGTCCAGAGGTGTGGTCCAGATATATTAAGGCAGAGGCATTAAAGGCAGAGGTATAACAGACAGAGGTGTTAAAGGCAGAGGTGTTAAAGGCAGAGGTCCATGGCTCCGCCCACAAACGCTACGGCAGCCAGGGACAACAGACTAACACAACACCAGCAGCACGACCTGCCACGCCCCTTAACAACAACACTACCCGCACCCTAACACATCCGCACTCCCAAACAAGTCAACAGCAAGTCGTGGCTGAACTGACTTAGGGGAGGGTGGACAATATCTAGATTGTGTCATTTAATGTGGTCATTAAGTGTTGACCTGTACACCTCTGATGTCCATTTACTCTATTTGATACAATGCTATTTGATGCTGTACAATGTCTATATGATGTTGTACAGTGTCTATTTAATGTTGTACAATGTCCATTTGATGCGGTCAAATGTCACGACGAGTGTTTCTCCTTAATTATGACCAGAATTGGCGTCGACCACTTTATATCCTGCCTCTCTCTGTCTCTGTGTTGGGGACAGTGGGGTACCTGGTTACCTCAGCGGCACATTAATCATTCATGTTTTAGCTCGTTAGAGAGTGCAGGGAGGAGAAGTGGAGAGGTGGAGATATGGAGAGGTGGAGAAAAGGATAGGAGGAGGGAGGAGAGGAGGGAGAGGAGGGAGAGGTGGAGAGGGGCAGAGGAGGATATGTGGAGGGGAGGTGGAGAGGAGGAGGGACACGCCAGCCTTTGTCTAAACGGACCGACAAAGGTCAAAGGACGCATTTAAAGTTCTCATACGCCAGTAGACAACACGTCCCTGTGCCGGAAATACAGCCATGTTGTCATCGCTACTAAACACAACAATATACCAAGTGATATTGAATGTCTACAAACATTTTGATGACTGAAAGGCTTTGTATATTCTGCAACAGGATATTGGATGGAGGCCAAATCCCGCTGACCCTATTCGATCCAGGACAAACCGGTCAAACTCTAAAGTCTGTCCACTCACTATCAAAGGGTTTAACAGAGCCATAGAGACGGAATGGGTGTTAAGGTACAGTATTTAACAGAATGGGTGTTAAGGTACAGTATTTAACAGAATGGGTGTTAAGGTACAGTATTTAACAGAATGGGTGTTAATGTACAGTATTTAACAGAATGGGTGTTATGGTACAGTATTTAACAGAATGGGTGTTTAGGTACAGTATTAACAGAATGGGTGTTAAGGTACAGCATTTAACAGAATTGGTGTTTAGGTACAGTATTTAACAGAATTGGTGTTTAGGTACAGTATTTAACAGAATGGGTGTTAAGGTACAGCATTTAACAGAATGGGTGTTTAGGTACAGTATTTAACAGAATGGGTGTTAAGGTACGGCATTTAACAGAATGGGTGTTAAGGTACAGTATTTAACAGAATGGGAGTTATGGTACAGTATTTAACAGAATGGGTGTTAAGGTACAGTATATAACAGAATGGGTGTTAAGGTACGATATTTAACAGAATGGGTGTTAATGTACAGTATTTAACAGAATGGGTGTTGAGGTACAGTATTTAACAGAATGGGTGTTAATGTACAGTATTTAACAGAATGGGTGTTAAGGTACGGTATTTAACAGAATGGGTGTTAAGGTACAGTATTTAACAGAATGGGTGTTAAGGTACAGTATTTAACAGAATGGGTGTTAAGGTACAGCATTTAACAGAATTGGTGTTTAGGTACAGTATTTAACAGAATGGGTGTTAAGGTACGGCATTTAACAGAATGGGTGTTAAGGTACAGTATTTAACAGAATGGGAGTTATGGTACAGTATTTAACAGAATGGGTGTTAAGGTACAGTATTTAACAGAATGGGTGTTAAGGTACAGTATTTAACAGAATGGGTGTTGAGGTATAGTATTTAACAGAATGGGTGTTGAGGTACAGTATTTAACAGAATGGGTGTTAAGGTACAGTATTTAACAAAATGGGTGTTAAGGTACAGTATTTACCGAGAATGGGTGTTAAGGTACAGCATTTAACAGAATGGGTGTTAAGGTACAGTATTTAACAGAATGGGAGTTATGGTACAGTATTTAACAGAATGGGTGTTAAGGTGCAGTATTTAACAGAATGGGTGTTACGGTACAGTATTTAACAGAATTGGTGTTTAGGTACAGCATTTAACAGAATTGGTGTTTAGGTACAGTATTTAACAGAATGGGTGTTAAGGTACGGCATTTAACAGAATGGGTGTTAAGGTACAGTATTTAACAGAATGGGAGTTATGGTACAGTATTTAACAGAATGGGTGTTAAGGTGCAGTATTAACAGAATGGGTGTTATGGTACAGTATTTAACAGAATGGGTGTTAAGGTGCAGTATTAACAGAATGGGTGTTAAGGTACAGTATTTAACAGAATGGGTGTTAAGGTGCAGTATTTAACAGAATGGGTGTTAAGGTACAGTATTTAACAGAATGGGTGTTGAGGTATAGTATTTAACAGAATGGGTTTTGAGGTACAGTATTTAACAGAATGGGTGTTAAGGTACAGTATTTAACAAAATGGGTGTTAAGGTACAGTATTTACCGAGAATGGGTGTTAAGGTACAGTATTTAACAGAATGGGAGTTATGGTACAGTATTTAACAGAATGGGTGTTAAGGTGCAGTATTTAACAGAATGGGTGTTAAGGTACAGTATTTAACAGAATGGGTGTTACGATACAGTATTTAACAGAATGGGTGTTACGGTACAGTATTTAACAGACCAGGAGATAATGTCCGTTTTATTGACCATATAAAACATGGTCATCAAGGTCCTACATCAGCAGGGGGTCTTCATTGACAGCTGTAGGTCAACAGTTAGTGGGTCCCCTCATACAGACCCATATAGTGACCTGGTGCTTCTGCTCCTAGAAGCCCACATACAGCTGCACGGTTAAACAAAACACACACACACACACGCCGATAGATCGCCTGAAGCTTGTTGCCGAGGAGAACGGCAGAGTATAAGGAGAGGGCTTTGTACTGTGGGTGACCAGCTTAAAAACATCCTGGGAGCCCAAATTGACATACTGCCCTTGACTTTTACACCTCACTGAAACACACACACACACACACACACACACACACACATACACACACAGAGGGAGATCTCAACTCAATTCACATCCCTCAGTGTGTGAATTAGAGATAAGCGCAGACAAGAGACATGACATTCATCGCTAAAGACGCCGATACATTTGTCAAACACAGTCCTCGCTCTCCCGTCTAGCTGGTCCCCTGGAGCCCCTGTAACACGACACCTCCGTCTCAGACCCGCACTAACCAGAACACAGGACAGAGTCCGACCTCTAAGGTCTGCTACCCTCCAGAACCCCCAGCTCTCCCCCCGGCCCGTGTCCCTCCCCCCTGCCTCCCCCCTGCCTCCCGCCGGTCCTCCTTACCAGGTGTGAGCGACCGTGAAGCGCCGCCGGTGCCTGATCCCCGGTTTGCTGACCATGAGCCTGCGGAAGAGGCGCGGGGAACTGCGTGGGGAGAGCTTGGGCGACGTGGCCCCCCGTATCCCGGCGCCGTGGCCCGTGTGGGCCCGCGGGAGCTCCAGCTCCAGGTGCATGTGCTCCTTGAAGGTCCGGATGCATCCCGAGTCGGCATCCGGGGCGCTCAGCTCGCTGGACGACATGCCGACGGACAGACGGCCCGAGGACGCCGCGGAACCTCTCGGACGGACCCCGGGGTCAGTTCCAGACGCTCTGACTTGGTTCCGCCACAGCGCCCCCCCCCGAGCCCCCCGCTCCAAACCCCTCTCTGCGCTTTCCCTCGCAGGCAGAGTCGGACCCGAGCGTTTGGGATTGGTGTGTGCGGGAGGGAAACAGAGGGGGAATTGAGGCTAACAGTCTGGCACGCACGCAAACGGTTTCACACAATGTGTCTCTGCCTCCGCACTCCGGCTCTACGTCTCTCTCTCTCTCTCCCCCTTTCGCTCCCTCTTTCTCTCGCTCTCCCTCTCAGCTTCTGGGGTGAGCAACCAGTGGAGTCAGAGTGCTCTCTCGTTCTCTCTTTCCCGTCTTCTCGCTCTCCGGTCTTCCTCTCGTACACTCAGGTCTTCATCAGGTTCTGATGGAGGCTTCCTTCTCCGCTTCGCTCTCACTGACACACACTCTCTCCGACACACACTCTCTCCGACACACACACACACACACTCTCGCTCTCTCCCCCCGTGTCTACTGGTAGGTCTGCCTGTCGGTGCTTGTTGGAACACACCCCAGAAACACTCCCCCCCTCCCTGTTTGGCTCCCACCTCTGGGTCCATTCAGTGTAGATTGAATCTCCCTAATGAAAAATTCACAAGCAGGACTGCAAGTACAGACTCCTCTTCTGTCCCACGTCTGCTACCTCCCTGAGGGAGACAGGTTCTCTCCTCTTCTGTCCCACGTCCCTCCCTGAGGGAGACAGGTTCTCTCCTCTTCTGTTCCACGTCCCTCCCTGAGGGAGACAGGTTCTCTCCTCTTCTGTCCCACGGCTGCTGCCTCCCTGAGAGAGAACGGTTCTCCTTTTCGTCTGTGAAAGCTAAAGTTGTCTGGGTCTAGAACCCCCTCCACCAACGGACACACACGCGCTCTCTCTCCCTCTCTCCCCCTCTCTCTCTCTCTCCCCTCTCTCCCTCTCTCTCGCCCCTCCCTCTCGCTCTCTCTCTCTCTCCCCTCCCTCTCTCTCTCTCAAACACACACAGCAGGACAGCAGTTGGAGGCGGCAACCAGCGCACGTTCCACAGTTCATTCAGAATAAACACGAGCTCAGTTCAGGCGCGGTTTCAACAGGCCACGCCCCCCGGAGCTCTCATTGGCTGACAGCGGTTTGACGACACGCAGGCAGGCAGAGCCAGGGGAAGGTTGCCATGTTTCCTGGTTATGTGTCCGAATCGGATTCTTGATGATCGTAATAGCGTGACCTTTTGCAGTGACGAGTTGTCATGAAGCGCTTCTCGGGAGAGAAGAAATTAGGCTGTCAAAAATCTATGCCGGTTACGCGAGGATTAGCTCGTGAATGTGAAACGCGAACAGTCAAGCGCACATCATGTGCTTGTGTGCACACACACACGTTGCAAAACCGAGTGCATAGTAACCCGATACAATGACAAACACTGAAAAAAAATACTGGGTTTTAAAACAACCCATGACAGATACCACCCTACTGAACATCGTCTGCATCGTGACATGTTGACAGAGTGCATGAAGGACACACGCACACATGCACACACACACGCACGCACGCACGCACACGACATGTACCCATGTCCTGAATGTCATCAGACAGCTGTGAAACGAAAACCAGCAGGCTGTGGAGGAGAAAGCAGACCTATCTAACCACGATATCAACCCCCACAGAAGAAACCAGGCTCAACCAGGCTCAACCAGGCTCAACCAGGCACAACCAGGCTCAACTATATTCTTCGTGAGGTGTCACCCCGTCTGTGGACCTATAGGTTCCTCTGAGAGTAGACCTAGCTCAGGGTCTGAACTAAGGCAGAGTGGACCACGGACACCCGAACCCTGGAGCCGAGAATGTTCTGGACTAGAAAACGAGTGAATAGTTCAGCAACCCGTGAGGGAAGGACTGGAGAGGTCGGGATGGGAATGTGAGGTGCTACAGAGCTCTGGAAACAAGACCTTGAGATCTGGTCTTATGCAACCCGGTCTTACATAAAGTCTCTCTCCTCCTCACAAATGAGCGAACACAGTCGTGGAAGACACAGGTCACTCCCAGTACAGTCTCTACAGTCTCTACAGCCTCTACAGTCTCTACAGTCTCTACAGCCTCTACAGCCTCTACAGCCTCTACAGTCTCTACAGTCTCTACAGTCATGGAAGACACAGGTCACTCCCAGTACAGTCTCTACAGTCTCTACAGCCTCTACAGCGTCTACAGTCTCTACAGCCTCTACAGTCTCTACAGTCTCTACAGCCTCTACAGCCTCTACAGCCTCTACAGCCTCTACAGCCTCTACAGCCTCTACAGCCTCTACAGTCATGGAAGACACAGTTCAATAAACAGTACAGTCTTAACAGAGACGCCTGACTAAATTTCCTTTAATAAGAGATAGAAAGAGCGAGGAAGAGCGAGGAAGAGCTCTGTACTCTATTGTGTCCCTTCAGGGTTTTTCGGGAGAGAGCGAGCGAAGAGGAGGGTACTATGGAGACTGGAGATAACGATGGATGAAGAGGGAGAGAGCAAATCCTGGGGCTTTTTAATTTTCCCCGCACACTTTTCTGCACATTCGCAGGTTTAAATTTGGAATGTGCCCGAGTGAAACCCTGCGAGCACGACCGAGAGAAATGGAGAGAGAGAGATGGAGAGAGAGGGAGAGAGGGAGAGAGGGAGAGAGGGAGAGAGGGAGAGAGGGAGAGAGGGAGAGAGAGATGGAGAAAAAGAAGGAAAGGATAGAGCATAGCACAGCGTCAGATTAATCCCCCACGTTCTCTCTGACGTTCCCAGCGAGCTCAGACATTCCTCTCACAGATTTCTCTCTCGGTGCTTAGGAGAGCATACAGTAATTCCATTCAGAACAACAACTCAGCAGACTCATCTGTAAAGCCTAAAACTGCAATAGACCAATGTTCACTTCATAACTAATCGTTATTTGACTCCCAGCCACACACACGCATGCTCCGAGACACATACTCCGAGACACACACTCCGAGACACACACTCCGAGATACACACTCCGAGACACACACTCCGAGACACACACTCCGACACACACACGCGCTGACACACACACGCTCCGAGACACACACGCTCCGAGACACACACACCGAGACACACACACCGAGACACACACACCGAGACACACACACCGAGACACACACACGCTCCGACACACACACACGCTCCGACACACACACGCTCCGACACACACACGCTCCGACACACACACGCTCCGACACACACACTCCGAGACACACACTCTCCACAGTAACCAGACACTGGCCAAGACAATGACCCAACCAGATCCAGGAAGGATTTTCGCCTGGTAGGTTGACAGTTAAAGGTGAGCCCAGCTGCAATCAGGCGATATAATCGCAACGACAAGCAACAAAGAGTGTGTTCATTGGAGGCAGGCCGGTAGTCGATTGGACAGTGTCTGGCCTTGAGAAGACAAACACGTCAACGACAAACAGGTCGGGGGGGTCGGGGGAACCGGCAACAAACATTAGAGAGGACTCTGAAACAGACCACACACGCACACACACACACGCACACACACATACACACACAGAAAGCACCATTGAAAATACGATGTTGCTGGATGTCCAATGATACACACAAGCGTTCAAAAGTGGGGGGGGGGGGTTGGGCAAAGTCCAATTTCCTTTGCCATGACATTACAGACAGCCAATTAGACCGGAGCAAATTGAGATGGTATTGGAAAGGGCAGCGCGTTGTGACTCTACAGAACAAGCCGACAACATACAGGGCTGCATCATAATCTTATCGGTGTCATATTGCCGCCGGCGTCTAATGCCGGATCTATCGGAGTCGGCTTCGGCACCGCCAAGACCCCGCGGTCCCGGCGCAAAATGAACGGCGGTTGAGACATAGGGGGCGTGGCGGAGGACTGGTGGAGGAGCAGGGGAGGAGGCAGAAACTAGGACAGTGGTTTGAAAAAACAACCCAAACGTCCATGGTTGGTGTGGTGATGTGTTCCTGGCGTCGTCGTTGTGTATAAAGTTCCAGCTAAAACAATTTAATTTACCTCATACATATTCATGAAGAATTCATGCCCTGAACGGAACCGGAAGCAAAGGGAGGTAAAGCGATTATGAAGTTTGCTTGGAGAGAACGCAGGTATCTGGAGGGTCATAACAGAAATAAATATCTGTGTGCGCACGCACGCACGCACGCATGCACACACACACACACACAGGGCCTGTGAGAAGGGAGTACAGTAGCGCTCTATTGCGACTCATGGCCCAGAGACGTGCGCACAGCTTCAGCAGACAGACCTGCAGACAAACGCCGCGTGCAGTCTCAACATGTGGACGTGTCCAGGATGTCTGTGAGACCTTGAGCGGCGCGTTCGGTCCCAGCTGGGAGGTGCGGCGCACACTGACGCACCAGCGGACGTGCTCGGTTAATCCCAAATACGACAGCAGGGCGTGCGTGCAGTCGCGTTATCGGTACACAGATTGAAATGGAAACGGTTCTAATGTCTGCTTTGGTTTGAACCAGCGCGCAAGGTAACCGCGCTAGAACTTTCCCACAAGCACGAGCGACGATATTAGACA
This sequence comes from Dallia pectoralis, assembly GCA_029465975.1. NCBI lineage: Eukaryota > Metazoa > Chordata > Actinopteri > Esociformes > Umbridae > Dallia > Dallia pectoralis. The sequence goes on along the minus strand of CM055761.1, from coordinate 2,164,087 downwards.
GGAGTATGATTGTTCACCAGTATGACCTTGGCCAATAGAGAACAACTGCGGCGGGTAATGAACAGTGATAACGCCCTCTTCTGGCAGAACAAGGGAACACAAGCGTTTGTTCTTTCTTCATTGGAAAAAAAAGTCTGCCTCATTTCTTTAGCTAAATATCCGTGTTTACAACCACTCTGCACTCAGGGCTTAAGCTCTTCAATGTGAAAATACTTCATTTACCTCAGATTTCGGCATCCAGGACCCAAAACAACCCTCAACAAGTTGATATATTTAACATGACACTCTTTTTAACAGCAGCCTCATATAAGGGTTCCGGAGGGTGCACAGTAAAGAAAGTTCATGACCGTTCCTCTCGATCTGGGTCAAAGAACTGAAACCGGTGCTGGTTGCTCTAATTCCCAGAGTATTATAGAAGAGACACCTGAGGTGTAACTAAAACATACCAGCTGCTCTCAGTCAATGCATTTCTCTGACCTGTAAAACAATGTTAGAGGAAGTAGGACGCAAACAGGTTCTGCCACTTAATACAGTCTAGACACACACACACACACAGTACCAGAGCAGGGTGTTGAATCCAGATAAACATAAATCACCTGCATGTGTAATTTTTCAATAATTATGTATAATAATATAACATGGCTCCTCTCTAGGTTTCTTCCTAAATTCTTAAAAAAGGGACAGAAAATAACTGACGAGTAGTAGAACGCTTAACGCAGTAAGGTTTTCCTTAAGGTTTCCTGAGACCATGACAGTATGCTTTTTTTGTTGCTTTTTTTTTACTACAACAACATTAAGCTTGCGGTCAACTCAAAAACCTCTCCAACCCAGAATCAGGAAGTGAAGCAGGACCTAATCCAGGCACACGTCATTTCCCATCTAGACTACTAAATCACACCCTTAGCAGGGCTTCTCACTTGTGACAAGAAACCGCTCCAACGAAAGCCTAAATCCAGAAGGCTGTCTGAGGCATCATCCTTAAGTTCTCTCATGTCACTCTGTTCGACTGCAAATCCAACTGGCTTATAGTTGAAGCTTGAATTTAATGCCAGCATGTGGCGCTTGCCTATAAAGCAGAGGCGTCCCACCCATCATGGGGCCCTACTCAAACTCTACTTCTCCCAAAGCTCTTTGTTCTGGTACCTCTGGCCGCATGGCCATCACATACATACAGAAAAGGAGCTCTCACTCTGCCCAGTCAAAGTTCTTCTGACCCGAATGGAAAAAACAGCTTCAAACGCAAATACGAAGGTAAAAATTGACTTTAAAACAGCCTATCAAAGTTGCCAGTTAAACACCGAATAATCCAGCCTTCTCTACCCTCTACGAGGTTCCCGAATTAAATTGCTCTCTCGGTAGACAGCAGCAGTAGCAGATCAGAACCGGGCCCCCCAGAGACACCAGACACTTGTTATTACAGTGGATAGTTCAAGTAATTGGGTCTGAAGGAGCCATAATGGCTGCATCAGTGGGTAATCCTGGGCTAGCAAACTGTGCTAATGGGAGTAATTGTAGAAAATGCTACAGTAACTCTCTCTTGGCCTTCTAATGGACCCGGCACCAGAGGATTTAGGATGGAACCGGCTGGAAGAGAAGTTGATTGTGTGTGTGTATGTGCGTGTGTGTGTGTGCATGTGTGCGTGTGTGTGCGTGTGTGTGCGTGTGTACATGTGTGCATGTGCGTGTGTGCGTGTGTGCATGTGTGTGTCTGTGCACGCATGTGTGTGTATGTGTGTGTGTGTGTGTGTGTGTGTGTGTATGTGTGTGTTTGTGTGTGTGTTTGTGTGTGTTTGTGTGTGTGGGTGTTTGTGTGCTCACCACTCAGGCTCCACCGGTGTGATGTCGATGCGGGGCGGCGGGCAGATGGGGAGAAAGGTGGGTCGAACGACCCAGTCGTCGTCGGGGGTTCGCGACCTCTCGGCCTGTCGCCACGACAACGGGGGCAACTGCAGGTTGCCGGAGAAACGTCGGCGCCCCCGTCTCAGGTCCACGCCCAGCGTGCAGGTGTACTCGCTGACACCCGTGTCCAGAGGCTCTTTGATGTCCTGCCGGGAAAAAAGGGAGAAAAAGAAGGAATGAGTGTGAAAGAGAACCGACGAGACATCATACGGGTGATTCAGTACTGTGTCCTCCATCTGCAAGCCTGGTTACTTTGGCCACTAGGAGGCACCAATGCACCGTATTTTCAGACTGGCTTCCATGGGAGCAAACGGAGAACGCCTGTTGTCAGTGAGAACGACAGGATCAAACATGGTCTCTATGGCAAACGCATCAGTTCTGCCTGAGGTTAAGAAAGATTTAATATATTTATAACATTTATATTGTATAGCCATTTTTATTACGTGGTGAATTCCAAAGCAGAAATATATTTTGATCAACGGTTATTCAGAGTGTGGCCTGCATTTCTGCTGTTACAATGTGACTTACTGAAAAGGAAAATAAGAGGATTTAGAGATTTAATATAAACTATATGCAACGATGCTGTTGCATAAAACACAGTAACGACACCATTTGTTCATCTAACTGTGGAACTGGTTCCACACATTAGAGAGTACGGGTTCCTTGGGAGAACATAGCTCTTTAACAGACATGCCAGACCTTTACTTTCTTATAGTCATGCAGCACCACAAGTCATTTCAATTCCGCAAGGGCCATAGCTTTTCTCAGACGCCGTCATTCCTACAATGAGTATTTCTCTCAGAAGTTGACCGTGGGCTAATTGAACAAACATCTGCATCTTCGTTCAATGAAGAAAACGTTTTATTCATACGGCCGTTACGAAGACATTTATAATGAATAAAGATAGCGGGAAAGTAACAGAATGTTTAAATGAATTCATTATAATTTTAAAGATAGCAGAATAGTAACATGGAATATGTACATAATAAAAAATGATAAACAAGGTATTGGATAAGAGAGTTTGACGACAACCAGAAGGCATTAGAGGAAGCTGGTTGACCTGCAGGAGAAGCCATTATTAGGCTGTGCTGAGCGGAGAGGTGCAGTTACACAGACAGGGCACAAGGGGGCAGTAGCTACATAGCTATGTCAAAGAAACCGACACATCTCAACAAAACGAATGCAGCCAAAAAAATAACAACTATTCAATAGCTTTTTTGCCTTTCTTTTATAGGCTGTGTGTGTGAGTCACATTCAGTCACTCCTAAATCGTTCCATTCATCTGCCACGTCCTCAAACATTCTGGTGTAGATAACGATTGACTGATTTGATCTTGTGTGCCATTCAATGTGTGCTGTGGAAAGTGGTCAGAGAGCACGCATGAAACTCTTAGGGTGTGTTCAGTTCAGTGTGGGCAAGCGAACTGGCCGCAGCTCCAGCCTCCCCAGAAGTTACGTATGTAATCATGTATGAAGTAATGTATGAAGTTACGTATGAAGTAATGAATGAAGTTACGTATGAAGTTACGTATGAAGTTACGTATGAAGTAATGTATGAAGTAATGTATGAACAGATCAGTTTGGATTCTGTACACATGACTGAAAAAATAAATAATAATTACTGTGGATGCAAACTCACAAATTCAACAGTTGGATAATTTCAACATTGTTACCCTTGACAGCTCTGTTATATAACTTGCTTCCACCTCCAAATATTGTGGGATTTGGTTGGATAAAATCTCTCTCTCTTCAAAACACACAAAACAGAATTGGTGAAGCAGCAAAGAAACAAATAGTGTCTCTTCTAAGCGTGGAATATAAACGGTACGTGCCTCTCATGTCAGTACTAGATAAAGTGAATGTGTTTTATAATATGTACGCGTCTGCCTCTACAGTCTTCTACAGTCCATCATGCAGCTCTCTGTGTTATTCCTGGTATGAACTTGTCCTTATTGTCTATAAACTTGAGTTGGCTGGGACCATCTGGCTTCCAGAAGGGCCTGACATTGGTTAATGTTTGTATACAAGCCGTCAATGCTGAAACCTCACGTAGTATCACTATAGTTGATGGAACTAACGAGCAGAATATGTGCACAGTTGAGACATACTTGTCAATGAGTTGGCGTGTCTAATCTGTCTACTTGGATGACAGCAATCTGAAGTTATTAGGTACAGACACACACACACCTGGTACAGACACACACACACCTGGTACAGACACACACACACCTGGTACAGACACACCTGGTACAGACACACACACACACCTGGTACAGACACACCTGGTACAGGCACACACACACACACACCTGGTACAGACACACCTGGTACAGACACACACACACACCTGGTACAGACACACACACACCTGGTACAGACACACCTGGTACAGACACACACACACACACCTGGTACAGACACACCTGGTACAGACACACACACACACACCTGGTACAGACACACACACACCTGGTACAGACACACACACACACACCTGGTACAGACACACACACACCTGGTACAGACACACCTGGTACAGACACACACACACACCTGGTACTCATTCCCAATTAATTCCTGTTTGTGATCCCTAGCGTTCGTTACGCTATACAATTTTGATTTGTTTCTTGTTAAATGTTACGTGTGAGAGCTTACTGTTTCCTTCAGGCAGAGACCGATGCGTTCTCTCATTTCGCTGATTCCCTTATTGCCATTTAGGCACATTTGATTTATTAAAAACCAGTTTAATTTAAATCCTTTTGCACCTGACTCCAGCTCCTAACAACATCGTGATCGAGGAGCAAATATAACAACCATTGATCGATTGGAATTATTCGTGTGCATTTATATCCCATCATGCCAGAGAACATTGCCCGGACAACTTTGATGCACGCAAAATATTTTTTAGCACAGCAGTATGGATTCAACATGAGAAAATAATTACAACCTGTAACCAGTTCTTCAGGAAGTCAGGAAAAAAGCCTGGAATGTGTGTTCTGTTGGCCGAAGAAATTAAACCAAATAAAACTCTACCCACAACCCTGATTCATGAGTTCACGCACAATAATCTCAGGTTCACGTGCCTAATTGCAAAAAAAATAAAAAATGAATGAAAAACTGCCCCCTATGATTAATCAAATTGATACCGTTTTGCCACCAGATGTACAGATACCAGTGTGTGGGGCATTCTGGGTAAATTAATGAGAAACCGAAGAATAAATCAGAATAAACTAACTCAAAGTAAAGGATACATCCAACGTTTGTCTCCACTAGTCAGCCACAGAATGGTTGCCCTAGTAATCAAAACCTTATTTCACTCTAAAGCGCGTTGCAAATGAGAAAATAACAGAAATGACTCCCTCACATACGTCACTCTGAGAGTAAGTTAGGAAACACATCTTGCATGTCGTTAACATGATTAGTTTATGTGTATCCACCAATCAGAGGGACAGGATACTTTGACCATCAGCACAGGTGCGTTTTAAAAACCAGCACCTCTCTCGGGCCTTCCTACACAAACACCTGTCCCCTATAGTTCTAGTTCTGAGTCTGGTGTCTGAGTCTAAATAGGACACTGATAAAAAAGGATTAGAAACACAGTGGAGCAGGAGAACTGAGAAAATGACAGTTGAAAAGCAGAAACAAAGGAAATGTGACAAAGAGAGGCTCAAGCGATGTTGACAGTAAGTATGAAATAAAACACCAAAAGAATAAACTACAAAGTCAGTCACCTGACAGGGAGTCTGGCCTCCTGGTTCCCCGTCTCTGACACAAAGCTACCGGGTCGCAACCCAAACCCAAAGCTCCACCGGCATACACAAGCAGACAGGGACCGGGCCCAGGGTTAGTTCTCACCCGTTCGGCCTCAGCCTATCAGAGGTCTTAGATCGCAGCTCAACCGCTGCGGTATCCGAGACAACCGCCACATCGTCATTGGACGGAGCAACAGCACCCAGAGGAAATGTGGACCTCAGCTGGCACCATCCAGGTCCGTAATAACAGTCACATGACGGGTAAAGGAACACAGTGGAGGAGAGGGAAACCGATGGATAAAGAAGAACTAGAGACTTCTACACTATATTGCCTGGATTAGCACCGATATGAAACCAATCACTATTACACCTTATAGACGCACATCTCAAGGCTTTTGTTTTGTGCTTAACAATAAAATGATGATTCTGTTAAAGGCAGGTGACGCCATTTTCCATCTGTCTAAAGACTTCTCGGCAAGGTTCTGAAGACCATTGGAATAAAATGTACACAATTACTACTGAGATGTAATGTTTTTATGTACATGCTGCCAGTAAACAGGTTGCTGTGAATATAAAATGCATTTTATTATTTCTTTCTTCTTTTGTAAAGCACGTTGAATTGTGCCATATAAATAAACATGCTTGCCTGCTTACTGATCTCCAGTCCACAGCTAAGTAGATCAAGATGTAGTAGAGTTTAATAACAGGTAAATCCAGGGACAGTCTTTCAATGGCATTTGCTATTGAATTTCATTTCCTTTTTCCTCTCTGAAAGCTTTTATTTTGTAACGTGAGTAACTTATAAAGAAGACGGTCAAGTGGCTAGCTCATCCTGACGGCTGTCAATGTCTCTCCATAATAAGCTTTTAGGGGAACCCACTGGAGAACATAGAAGTTACACTTGAGAGACTGATGATCTGATCAATTCCGTTTGAACAGATTAACCAGAGTTGGGTCTGATATGGACAACATATCACAGGTTGAAGAATTCCTTTGATGAGCGTACTTCCATAGTCATAGCCACAGGAGAATGGTGTGGGGATCATTTCATATTACACGTCCTCGATGATCAAAGAATGATCCAAAGTGATGTCCTTGTAATATCTGTTTAAAGATGCATTACCTGGAACATCTCTATTGAACGCTAAAAATCAGAACCTGTAGAGATGGAGTGTAATCACTGGACAGAACCTGTAGAGATGGAGTGTAATCACTGGACAGAACCTGTAGAGATGGAGTGTAATCACTGGACAGAACCTGTAGAGATGGAGTGTAATCACTGGACAGAACCTGTAGAGATGGAGTGTAATCACTGGACAGAACCTGTAGAGATGGAGTGTAATCACTGGACAGAACCTGTAGAGATGGAGTGTAATCACTGGACAGAACCTGTAGAGATGGAGTGTAATCACTGGACAGAACCTGTAGAGATGGAGTGTAATCACTGGACAGAACCTGTAGAGATGGAGTGTAATCACTGGACAGAACCTGTAGAGATGGAGTGTAATCACTGGACAGAACCTGTAGAGATGGAGTGTAATCCCTGTGTTTGACTCTCTGTGCTCACTATATGCTGAAGTTAGATGTGTAATAGTAAGGGTTTTAACACCTGTGTTCAGTTAACTTACTTAAGCTCCTCCTACCTCCATGGTCATATAATCATTGTCACATTCCAATTGGCTCAATATTATCCCCTCCTCCCCACTATAACCCCCGTGGTTTTTTGGCGTGAACGTGACCGACAGAGTTCCTAGTCAACTTAGTCGGACAATAACAGGGTTAGAATAAAATAAAAAAGTTAGATTGCATGAACTACAACTACTACTAGTTGAGCGAACGGCGAAACCATCCGAAAGCTATACCAGCCCACTGCCATGACGGTGTGGTTGCTATAGAAACAGACATCAAACTACAACATCTGACAACCCATGCATTTTGTGCTAATAGGAGTGGCGGGAAGGATGGAGTGGGAGTATGAGAGAGAAATAGATGAAGGTAGATGAAGGCTTGGGGCTAAATCAGTCAGGGTGGACAACATACTCTTATAATCTTCCCCCTGAATCTACACTCAGAGCTTGGCTATTTTAAAGTTCTCTTCCTGGAAACCTGCTATTCTAAGGAGTTTTAGTGATTTTCCATCTTGCTGTTTGTGTCTTTGGCGTTTTAGTCCGGATATCCGAACACACACTTTGTCACAACTGCTGCACGTGGAAGTGCCGTACGATAAATGTGTGCGGTTGATTTGAGCTTTAAACACAGACACTTTGAACTTTAGCAATTGTACAAAGCGACCAATTCCAAATACGATGTGACAGGAATACAATACAGAATTCAATAAGGCCGGCTGTATCCAGCGGCAGCCTGTGAGACATTACGACCACTGTGTTTCTGGTGTGAATAGATTAGGTTGGTTAGTGCCATAATGGAAGCCGCGAGCGCAGGGACACACCTGGCTGCGGTTTCCTTCCGGACAATTACGCCGAGAGCGAGTGTTTGTTCCCTCGGACGCACGGGTCAATCCGAGCGCGATTCCACAAACACCAGCGATTCCACAAAAAACATCGCTGCATGCTCACACACACAGACATACACACACACAGACAAACAGACGCAACGCTGAGCCGCGAGTTGAATGGCTTACGCGTGGTCAGCGCGAGAGGGTGTAAGAGTATTTATTCAGACCGGCTCTCTCGCCTGTGTTTCTGCACCCGGCGCCACTCAGCTGTTATTGGATTTCAGTGTGTTAAGGACAGAGTCCGCCTAACACACACACACACCCTCTAATACGTAAACACGCACACCATATCACCATTTAATCTCATCCCACCACTTAAGAGGCCAAACCTGGCCTTTCAAATCCCAATCCCAGCACGTGCCATAAACCCTACATAAAGCCGGAGGCCAAGTGCAATGGCACCCCCAATCTTAGCGACCTTTGACCCATCCAGTGGTCCCCTTTACGTATATAGTCCCCTTAAACCCTTCTAAACAAACTGACCTTGTAACCGACCATACTAGCCTTCTGTTCAAATATCCTACTAAAATCCAACATCTGTTGATAACAATAACTAGATAGCAAGTTTTGTTTTCGTTCATCTTACCACATAGTCCTGTGAGCACTAGCAGGCCACTGCCCGGGCACGTCTCCTTCTGCAAGGCATTCATAGCATAACAAATGAACGTAGAAAATGTGCATGTAAATTAGGATCTGTATGCAACTGTAAGCAGAGAAGGTATTTGTAAATGGGTTTCAGGGTCGATGTGAGAGCGACAGGGGTACGTTTAATCGAAAAGGTAGAACAAAAGAAATCCTGAGCTGTGAAATAAGGAAAGAGAATATAAGAGATGCTATAAAGAGAATAAGAAAATCTGACTGACAAATGCCACATCTGTCAACAGCATCACAACCCGGACAACCCCCACACGTTACATGTAGGCGAATACACGGTTGAGGAACGAGTACTTTTCTAGTTACTCTCACTGCACTTCTGTATCGCATAGGTCACTATGACTTACGTAATATCTAATATCGCAGGCGTTCTCTTCAGGTCGTGGAACAGACCAATATCTGCCAACTCATCTGTTACTATTGCCAAATAAATTAATCTACGTCGACAGCTGATTCCATCAGGCAGTCTCGGCACCGACCGGCAGCCACCGTAAGGGACTTGGCAGTATCAGCACTGCGATCGTATGATTGGTCCAGTTATGCAAGACGTGACCAATGACACGGCCTCAAATCTGCATATGCATCTAAAACAATGAATATGCGAGATAACGTGAGACGTTTTTGTCACGCTACAACTACAGAGTAAATCCACCGCTAAACTCAATTTAGGTGTTTCTAGTCAGTATCCCTAGGTATAATAATGATCTATAATTTCAAACACCAAGTTGATGTTTGATTGAGCCTCCGGTCTGATCTACAGGATGTTCTGTATCAACGTCTATAACGTCTATGACGTTCTGTTCAGCCGAGTGCCATTTCACAATAGTGATTGATTGGTTGGTTACCCAATGCACTTCAATAAAACCCAATGCACTTCAATAAAACCATTGTTCTCAAATATGTACCTATTGGCCATTACATTGCAGGATAGCCAGGTTGACTAACTTTCTCTGGCCATATCCCAAAGTTTACCACCAAGGCATTGTGAAATTGGCAGCTTTTACCTGTGGTTACTGATTTGATACTACCCAGTAAACGCCTTTATTTACTGGACAGGTGAACGTCAGCCGTTACAGCAAAAATGGTGAATGCTGGGACATCCTGTTTCCTGTTTGCTCCAACTGGACGCGCCGCACCCGGCTGCTCCTGCCTACCTAGCTTTAGTTTTCTCGTTCGTACTTATATAATTACTTGCTTAATTTCCCTGATTTTGTTTTACAGTTTACAAACTTATCCGAACATTCACCGGGACCTTCCTGTGTCTCCGTCTGGATAAGTCGTGCTACTCATCTGCGCACTAGAAAGTTAAGTACTCGTTTGTGTTATGCCTTTTCACTGTAGTCGGTGTACTTTTAACCTGAAGGAGAACTACCGCCTTCAAGAGAAGATAGCGAAGTTAGAGTCTCGGTTACAGGTGCATGTGTCAGGGAAGGCTTATGGTAGAGCAGACAGGCAAGCTATTGCGCCTGTGCCACTAGGAACACAGCATAGAGCTAGCCCCTCGGCACAGCCCTGGCAGCCGGGCAACTCCTTCAAGTCTTTCTCGGCTACTGGAAAGAATTGCTACCGACCGGCGAAAATTAGTCTTTCCAACCGATTTTCTCCCTTAGAGTCGGAACCACTGCCCGAGCCGTGCTCTGATGGGAACGAACGGCTTGCAATTTCTGCTGGCAGCCCGGAAAAACTGAAAACGCTAGTTATTGGCGATTCCATTACTCGCAGTATTAGATTAGAGGATCAGCCAGCGATCATTCATTGTTTACCGGGGGGCAGGGCCACCGACGTAGCCGCTAATCTGGAGTTGGTGCTAGCGAAGTCTAAAACTGGAAAGCGTAGGGAGTATAGAGATATTGTTATTCACGTTGGCACTAACGATGTTAGGATGAGGCAGTCAGAGGTTACGAAGCAGAACCTAGCGTTAGCGTGTAGTTTAGCTAAAAAGATGTGTCGGCATCGAGTAATAGTCTCTGGCCCCCTGCCAGCTAGGGGCAGTGATGAGATCTACAGCAGACTCTCACAGCTCAATCGCTGGCTGAAGACGGAGTTCTGCCCGTCGCAATCGATAGGTTACGTGGATAATTGGCCAGGTTTTTGGGACTCGCCCAGGAACAGGGTCAAGCCTGATCTGCTGAAGAGCGACGGACTCCATCCTAGCTGGAGAGGTGCTCTTCTTTTGTCTAGGAATATAGCTAGGAGACTCACTCCTATAGTGTTAACATGAGATAGGGTGCAGGTCAGGCAGCAGGCTGTTAGCCAGCCTGCTAGTCTAGTGGGATCTGCTGATAGCATAGCCAGAGCAGTCAGCAAACCCTGCACCATCGACACCGTCATTAAAAATAGGCTCAATAAAATAAAAAAAGGTAGTGTTAATAAAAGCAACCTTGTTAATATAAGCCCCTCAATTAGTCCAGTCATAAATAAAACTGACATTAACATCTCATATCTAAAAATAGGTCTCCTAAATATTAGATCACTTACCTCAAAAGCAATTACAGTAAATGAATTAATTACTGATCATAAATTAGACCTAATTGCCCTGTGTGAAACCTGGCTTAAGCCTGATGAATTTATTCCTTTAAATGAAGCTTCCCCTCCAGGTTACACCAGTGATCAGATTCCCGTGCATCCCGTAAAGGGGGTGTTGCTAATATTTATGCTACACAATATAATCTTTCATTAAAACAAATCACTGGGTTTGTGTCTTTTGAAGTATTACTTATGAGAACAAATCAGGGCAATACCTCGTTTTTGATAGCTACTATCTACAGGCCTCCTGGGCCGTACACATTGTTCCTAAGTGAGTTTCCAGAATTCTTGTCCAACATTGTAGTCATGGCAGATTCAATTTTAATCGCTGGTGATTTTAACATCCATATGGAAAATACCAATGACCCTCTTCAAAAGGCATTTAATGCCATAATTGACTCGGTAGGTTTTCTCCAGCACGTTTCAGGACCTACGCACTGTCACAATCATACTTTAGATTTAGTGTTGTCAAAGGGAATAAATGTAATTGATCTAACTATTTTTCCTCAAAATCCTGGTTTATCTGACCATAATCTTATAACATTTAGCATTAAAACAAGTGACACTTTTGCCCCCAGGTAGGGATCTTTAAAACCCGTTGCATAAATTCTATGACTACTAATAAATTTATTGACGCACTTCCAGGCTCGTTCGGCCTGCTAAATGATGGTAGAGCTACATCATCTATACACAATCAAATAGAGGATCTAAACGATATACTGCATAAGACTTTAGATGCTGTGGCACCCCTAAAAACAAAACCAATACGAAATAAGAAACTTGCTCCCTGGTACACTGACACTACTAGAACACTTAAGCAAGCCTCCAGAAAATTGGAGCGAAAGTGGCGCTCCACGAAGTTAGAAGTATTTAGACTAGCCTGGATTGATAGTACTGTGCTATACCGCAAATCACTTATAAGTGCTCGATCAGCCTACTTATCTAATCTAATCGACACAAACAAAAATAATCCTAAATTTCTTTTTGACACAATTGCAAAACTCACTAAAAAGCAATGTTTAACCAATGAAGTGGGTCTTCACTTTAGTTGTGATGAATTCATGAACTACTTCGATGAAAAAATAATGAACATTAGAAAAGAAATTGCAAATTGTACCCTTAACTGCCTTAGTTCTCAAAAACTTTGTTGTACTGTGAGCCCGCAGAGCTGCCCTGATTTAGTTTCAATGGCGACTCTTGAATCTTTTGTACCTGTGTCTCTTGAAACATTTACAAAATTAATAAATAGTTCAAAATCAACCAACTGTCAACTAGACCCAATTCCAACTAAATTACTTAAGGAGTTACTTCCTGTGCTTGGCCCATCAATGTTGAACATAATAAATTGCTCCCTGTCCTCCGGATCAGTGCCAACCTCACTAAAAATTGCAGAAATTAAGCCTCTGCTAAAAAATGTAACTTAGACCCAGACATCCTAAAAAACTACCGACCAATATCAAACCTCCCGTTTCTTTCAAAAATCCTAGAAAAATCTGTCTCACTACAACTTACGGCCTTTCTGAAGACAAATAATATATATGAAAAACTTCAGTCCGGTTTTAGACCCCATCATAGCACTGAGACTGCACTTGTTAAGGTGGTAAACGACCTTTTATTGGCTTCTGACAAAGGTTCTGCATCTCTCCTATTGCTTCTTGATCTTAGTGCTGCCTTTGACACTATTGATCACTCCCTTCTCTTGGAGAGATTAGAGACCCTTGTTGGGCTAAGAGGACATGTTCTCGATTGGTTTAGATCTTATTTATCAGATAGACTTCAGTTTGTTTGTGTAGATGGCTTATCCTCTAACAAATCAAAGGTATGCTTTGGTGTTCCACAAGGCTCAGTCTTAGGACCACTTCTGTTCTCACTCTATATGTTACCTTTGGGTAATGTAATTCGAAAACATAATGTCAATTTTCACTGCTATGCCGATGACACGCAGCTGTATATTGCTATGAAACATGGAGAAGCCCCTAAATTAGCCACTATGGAAGCTTGTGTTTCAGATATACGAAAGTGGATGACAGTGAATTTTCTGCTCCTAAATTCAGATAAAACTGAAATGCTAGTTTTAGGACCTAAGAAACAGAGAGATTTATTGACAGACCTTACGCTGAACCTAAACGGATGTATAGTCATTTCACAAAAAAACGTCAAAAACCTTGGAGTGACCCTTGACCCGGATCTCTCATTTGACGATCACATAAAATATATTTCAAGGACAGCATTTTTCCATCTTCGGAATATTGCAAAAATCAGAAATTATTTATCAAAAATTGATGCAGAAAAACTAATCCATGCTTTTGTTACCTCAAGATTAGATTATTGCAATGTTCTATTCTCTGGTTACCCTGATAAATCAGTAAACAAACTTCAATTAGTACTTAATACGGCTGCTAGAATCTTAACTAGAACTAAGAAATTTGACCACATTACCCCAGTTTTAGCCTCTTTACATTGGCTGCCTGTTAAGGCTAGGGCAGACTTTAAAGTACTACTGTTAACATATAAAGCTTTACATCAACTTGCTCCCACCTACCTCGCTGAATTAGTCCAGCCATACATACCCACGCGTAACCTTAGATCAAAGGATGCCGGTCTCCTAATTGTACCTAAAATTTCGAAACAAACAGCTGGAGGTAGAGCCTTCTCCTATAGAGCTCCTCTATTATGGAATGAGTTGCCAATCTGGGTTAGAAATGTAGATTCTGTTCAAACCTTTAAATCACAATTAAAAACATATCTTTTCAGTAAGGTCTATGGTTGAGTGTAATATGGCCCAGGGTACGAAGGTTGAACGGAAGGCTCGGATCTCATTCCGCCCTGCTGTCTTTGCCTTGCGGGTTCACATCTCCCCTGGGGTGTCCTCTCGATTGCTGCCTGGGGGTGGAGTCACTGGCTCGCTATGGTTCCCTGTTGTTGCCTCTCGAGTAGCTTTTTGAGCAAAAACGATACCTCCAGGCTGCTGCCTGGGGGGTGGAGTCACTGGCTCGCTATAGCTCTCCTTTGTTCGCTCAATCCGAGTAGCTAGTGAACAAACTCTGATTATCCCAGTTAACTGTGGGGAGGAGTCACTGGTTCGCTTAGCTCTCCTTTGTTCGCTCAATCCGAGTAGCTGGTGAATTAAACTCTGATTATCCCAGTTAACTGTGGGGAGGAGTCACTGGTTCGCTATAGTGCTCCGTTGCAGCCTCAATTCGAGTAGCTTTGTGAGCAAAAACTAAACCTCCCATATGCTCCTCGGAGTGTGGATGTCACTGGCTCGCTATAGCTCTTGTTTGTTCCACCAGCTCGAGTAACTTTGTGAGCAAAAACTAAACCTGCCCGAGTGGTCATGGTCGATTGGCGTCCCTGGGTTGATGCTCGGCATAGTGGGTGGGTGTTTTCCGGCCTATTGGGCCCTGTTTCGGGGTTTACCCTGTCCAGGGCCCCAGCTTCACTGGACCCCCCTGTCTCATTCTAAGATCTATGCTGCTATATTATGGTGCCGGGGACGTAGGGAACCAGGGTGTCTAACCTTTCCTGTGTCCTGTCTCTACTAACATCTGTCTGGACTTGTCCTGGGTTTACCCGTTCATGGCCATTGTCTCACTAACCCCCCTGTCTCCTTTTAAAGTATTATGTTCGGTATACTATTGTACAGGGAACTAGTGTCCAACCTTTCCCTGTGTTTGTGTCCACTTCTGTCAGGGGGACCGCTCTAGCTTGGAGCATATGCCGGATCCTCCCTGGGGCCCCTGACTGTGCGGCTGACAGAACAGCTGGTGCAACCGGAGCTTCTTCCTCCAAGTCCTATCAAATCCATCATCCCTCCTGGACATCCCGGACTATTTTGCGTTTTCAGTTTTCACACCTCGCTTGTTGTACTGTCATAAACTGACCCAGCCCAGCCAGAAGAGGACTGGTGATCCCTCAGAGCCTGGCTCCTCTCTAGGTTTCTTCCTAAATCTGACTTTCAGGGAGTTTTTCCTAGCCGCCGTGTGTCAACTTGTTCAACTTGTTGATGTTTGCTCTGTCGGATTCAGGCTGGTGATTGTAAAAGCACTTTGTGACAACTTTTGTTGTAAAAAGGGCTTTATAAATAAATTTGATTGATTGATTGATTGATTGAGATATGAGCCAAGATGAACCTGTCCGATTATTTCTATCGTCGACCTTGTCACTGAGCTGTTGGTTGGGTCAGATCAGAAGCCTGCTTGGTACCAATTAAACCGGCACTGTAATAACTGGATCAGAGACCTTCTTCATCTCCCGGTTCACCTTTCTCTATAACCCTCTGTCTCCTTCTCTACCGCTCGTCTGTGTCAGACGTTTTAGTGAGAGTCTGCCAGGAATGCAGCCATTAACTACTTTGGAAAGGCGATGACTCGATGCATGAATGGAAACCAGATCGCCGGAATGTTTAAACTCACATCGTTCGGTGACACCGTCAGAACGCTTCTGCTCTTCCTCATATTCAGTGGATTATTCCTCCCTCTGGACCAAAGCAGTCGGCTTCTCACACACACCGACCTGGAAGAACACACACTTTTATTGTGAGGAGTATACAAAGGATGACAAGCACATGCATTCAACTAGGGTGACCCACAGTCTAAACACACAGAGACACAGAGCTATTATGGTTGTTTACTATCTGTTATAAAATATGTATGCTAAAATAAAATACAATCTTTCATTATTTATTGAGAGAAGGAGAGTGAGGAACAACTTATAGCATGGTGTACATTTATGCACTAGGTACTAGCGTAATAACCTCTATTGCTAGGGACGGCAGTTATTGAATTGAGCAAACAGTGATATGAAAAGCAGAGATAAAGGTCTGTTTTCACAGAACACTTGCAACAGAACTCTACTGGGAGAAAAAAAATTAAGTGTGAAACAAAATACATTTTTAGAAATATATCGGAGTGGATCACGCAAAATTGTGTCATCTAAACGACGTGAACATGCACTCTTCCACCAAACAGAACCGATCAATGAATGTTGTAGAACACAAACATCTGTGTCTGGTCAAGGCTGAACTGAATGTGAAAAGAGATGATGGCCAGACAGAAAAACCTGTCACCACCTGAGTGTCCAAAAGGGTGGAGAGGACACGACCTACAACCAAACCGTCGGCGACACCGCCAGTGTGTGCCAGCGCCGCTTCGGCCGCTTCTGCCGCTTCTGCCCAGAGAGCCTTGGCATAAGTGGTCAGCCAGAAGCCCGAGAACACTACTCCTAACTCGGTGAGGAGGATCCGATTGTTCCCGGAGAGTTGAAGGTCGCAGATAGCTCTAAGAGACAGCGAACAGAAGAGAGACTAGGCTGTCCAGATGTCTGACTGGTTAGGGTTGAGAACACTTTTCTGAGCGAGATAACAGAGCTGGATAGAGAGAGCAGGGTCAAGTGCCAGACCAAAGACAGAAGGGATACTGTGTGTAGTTTCTGACATCAGAGGTTTCAAGTGCTGCTTTCTTAAGGACAGGAAGAGGATTGCTTATGTTATGGATGAATTCATGAGGAAAAAAAATAATAGAAAATTGAGATAGTATTGTGAGCTTACACTGAGTCACATAGCGAAAGAGCAGGAGGACGGGAGGAAAGGTCCGGCCAGACGGGAGGAAAGTGGACAGTTTGATGCTTAGGAGGTGGAGGGAACTGAGAAAACAATACGTTCTGAAAATAATGCAGCTTACAGGTTTTTACACTGCAAGCTTTATTTGGTTTTATATGGAACATGTTACTGGTGATGTTGGAGATCAAAAGATATTCCCTGTTGTCGGCGAACAGCAGAGATGTTTAGTGAGGGAAGGCTTACAGATTGCGTCGGTGAAATAGGTAATCTTACTTCCCCAAATTCACCGCAGATCAGGGTGCATTCTCAACAAAGCTTCTTTTGATCAACACCGTACACGCACAACGCAGCAGCTGGCGGTAGAATAATTCATGTTCACGTTAGCTTTCTGTGTTCCATGTTCAATGACATGTGACGCGGTTGGTTAGGCACTAGATATGGAATGGCTGGCACAGCTACATTGTTAGCATGCTATATATATACCATGATTGTTTGGTTTTGGTATTTTTCCAAAAACACTGTGTTAAATTAAATAGTAGAATGTTATGTGTCAAAATTGCTGTTCAACAAGTTACCCCATTTAACCTGACAGACATTTCTGCAAAGATGAATTGCTGTGTCCAGCTAGGCTAAGCTAGTAAAGACTTAAGCAAGACTTTTAGACTTATGGCTGCAATTGCTTACAGACAAACAGGCACCTAACAAAGCAGGAACAGTCAACGGGAAAGTGCACGTCGAACATGCAATACTTTTTCTCCTACAGGAAAGATAATACTGTTACTGAGTCGTATATCATCCCATGGTGAAGGTGTCTTTTTCTCAAAGACAAAAGGCTTCACAAAAATGCTCCATCATTAGACGTCGATGTAAAAACACTATGATACTGTATCAGTCAGCCACATCAGAAAATTATCTGACTCTCGGACAGCGAGACTGAGACAGACTAATGACTGTCTGAAGCTACGACCTGTTTTGACGTTTCATCCTATTAAATTACCCGTAATCTTCGGAATGAGCGACTGTTTGTTGGGAGATCCACAATGGCTTCCTTGACCACTCTGTGTTTGATCAATGACTGCTGTTTGTATTCTGTATCCAGATCCATTGAATTAAAACGGTAGTTCAAACAGCCTTTGTGTTTCACAGCAGAGCCTTTTCTTTGTGCGGCTTTAGACAGACGGATACGTGTGTTTACTGTAAGTATGCGTATGTGCGTTAAATACAGTGGATCTGAAGAGCCGACCAATCACATCACCTTATCACTAGCTGTTTATATAGGCCTCTCCTGCATCAAGCGAAAACACCGGCCAATCTCAGGTTACTGTTATTGTATTAATATAGTTATAGCGAACACACACACAAACCAGGATTATTGCTAGAGTTCGAATAACACATTATGGCGGGCAAACAGGTCACGGTGGGAACAGTGACTAGAACTGGAAACTAAGTTGGTAAAAATGTATAAATGTTGCATCTGTGTCTGTGTGTAAAATAACACCATGGAAAGTAGCCTCTTGTAGGCTTGATTATAAAACGACCACGAGTCTCAAGCAAAACTTTACATTAACTAAAGCTACACGCGGGTTCTGGTGCCCCTAGTGGCAGCACTGTGAATACATGCCCATATGCCCAAAAAAACAACGGTGAACTGTTTTTATTCATCACCAATTATTTCTTATTAAACCCTATATACCACCAAAACACTCGAAAATTACGTTATGAACATACGTACATGATAAATATCCCCAATCGTGCATCATTAACAACACAGACACGGCTAACAAAAGCTGCGTGAGAGATCTGTTGGAGTAACAGGGCTGGGAATTTGAAAATACAGATACTGTACTCTATCCACATCGGTCAGAGAAGGCCTATGTGAAAACGGAGATGAAGATATTGACTTTAGCCGAGCTTATTTATGGGGGAAAAGATGACAGAAGAAGTGTATCATTGATTGAGGAAACTGGGGGGATGTGTGATTTGACGAGGAGTGGCATATGAAAGGGCCAACGCATCAAACTGAACGTATTTACTGGGTATGTGACATCGGACAAACTGATACTGACCATTACCACGTCTACCACCGGAGGGGAACAATGTAGGCCGCTATGGGTTTCATACTTGGACACCTTCGCTGTGCACACGGAATGTGCGTCTGGATCAAATGTGAGTCATCAGCCGCCATTTATGTCACATGAGAAATTGCGTTTCAAGGCCATACTTTCAGAAGCCACAACATAAGGTGTGTTTTTATTACGATACGTTTTCAAAGCCACATCGAGGAAGATTAGACGCTAGATTCTTTCATTGGGTAAACGTGCAGACGTGGATCGCTTGCGTGGCTCTGTATGCCGAGGTAAAATGTGCCCCAATTACCACAAGAGCCCCCCAAGAATTTGGCAAGTTCAGAGACAATTTTGTCTGAACTGTATCAAGTTTCTGCACAGTGCACAGGCATATTCCCGAGATTGACAGCCACAGTCCTGCTCTGTACCTGTTAAACACACGGGTGTAAATCCAAACACAATGATCATTCAAAGATAAGTCCATCACAGGTTTTATTCGCTCTTGTATAGTTAACAAGCCTATAGTGATGAGCTACGGCTTTCTTTATTGCTATAACACTGCCCGGGCTATCCCTTCAGCAATTACACTCTAATTGACTTAATCACAGCAATCACAATCCATTCAGGATAGATGGCTAACGAAGCAGAGTGCGACCGGATTGGCACAGCAGGATCATAATCGTGCGCAGGTGCGAGAAAAAGCTAATGGAAAGTAGAAGACGGCACGTGAAGAAAATATATCCAGAGTTCGGGTAGAAAAAAAGGGTACAACTAACCAATCAGAATGAAACGCAGCTCTCCTGAAATGGCATATTTTCAGCTCTACCAAGCAGGGCCATTTGGCTGATTGTTCACACTTTTGTTTGTTACGGCTTTAATAGCTCAATATTTAAGCTACTGAAGTCTACTGCACGGCACCTGTCTGGTAAATATGTGGGTCGGCGCAATTAATGATGAGGTAGAACAAAAAACCAGCAGGGCCGAGACTTTGTAGGGTAATATTAGATTGTGTAATTCTCAAGAGTGTTTGCCGAGCTTTAAACAACCACCGGCATGGGGTCGTCAAAAGAAACGTTTAACAAATCCCTCAAAATTCAACATGCCACGAGCAAACCTTTTAGGTCCACAAAAGTATGCTTAACTTTGTCCGCAGCCAATACCCAACCGGAATCAAATGTATGCACAGTAGCATTAGGTGTGGGATCGGATGGAAAACGTGACTCTCCGTACCTCAATATTCCTTGGAAGTACTTGTGGCTAACACACCTTTCTTTGCCAACCACAATAGATGTCATTACACAGCGTCTTCATCCTATACTTTCAAGGCAGTCCCACGTTACAACTACACTTAAATTAATTAGCCGAACAGAACAAGGTACCACAAGGACCAGAGGATGTGGGCATAAACACGTGCTGTAAGAGTGATAATCTGCCATCCCATTTGAATTTGATTGAGCTCTGTGCCTGCACCTCCACTCAGTTCCCCTTTGACCTTAACCGCTCGCTCTTGTTTCTCCTCCACGCTAACATGTGACTAGCCGGACGCAAAAAACTGTAAATGCTAAAGATTTACGCCGGGGATAAGATGAGGATAATGATTTAAATGGTACTGATGGTGTAATCTACGGGCCGCATATCTAAATAAACAGTTAACCCATAGTGTTATACAATCCAGTCAACAGCCAGGCCCCTGAGGAACATTGGATCCTTCAGCCATGATACCAGTCATGTCTCCGAAGACCAAACAACTGTGTCGCCATGTCAACAGCCAGGTCTAAGGTAACCTAGTCACCAGGCAATCATGAAGCTGAACCCCCTGCCAATCAACCTATAGGGAATTACTGTATAAGACGACGGGAATTAAAAAACAGGTGTAGCATCAGATGGAGCACTAGTTCTGGCGTCTGATTGGTCCAGCCTGAGGCTGCATTTCGTAATACAAGAAACAAATAGCCGGCAACCCCACAATGGACAAGATTTAATGAAGCAAGACGGGCATTACAGTGCCTTAAGTCAGTTCAGTATCAATCTACGCAGCTCAATTCCACTAAACGCTAAGATGTCCCAGATAAACATTACAGCGCAGCAATTGCACAAGACATGTGCGAGTGAGTTGTTGAAGGAGATGACTGTCAGTCGATTGATGCCGGTCGCAGAGGTAATTTCACACTAATGAAGATCAAGTTTCGAATTGTCCCCCAATGTTCCGCAACATTGTGTAGAAAAGTTAGGGAATACGATCGTCTCCCGGCCGTGATGTTTTGGAACCATCTGGTATTTGCTACTTACCAAAGTCTGAGACGCATTATAGTGAATGCTTGGAAATGTGGGTGTGGCATAACGTTTGGCGAGAGTTGATTCGCCCGGCAGAAATCATGAGTCGATCGCCACAATGCTTAGTGACAGTTGAAAAGAGTACTAATCTGAGTACTTCCCGAACAGAAAGAATTGGGTTGACCGGCCAAACCAATTCTTTAAGTGAATATCTACACAAATACACACTCACACAAACAAAAACAGGATGAACAGCAGATTCTTTTTTATACAGTCAAGTAATCGCCTTCAATCCTAAAATCCTTAATCAACCTTCAAAAACTCAAACGCAGACATGAAATTTGTCCTGCATACCCAGAAACATGGTCACACTCTGAGACAAAAAAAGAGAGTAATCCGTTTAGTTACAAATGAAAAAGAAAATCTCTGGGTCCACCCACAAGTGTGCTGATTCTGTCTGCACTAAATGACTTCCTTGCTCAGTTTCAGGAAGACCGTTTTACTAGATACTATATAATAAATTGGAGATCTATGTTGGACCTGTTAGCTATGCCGAGACCCTGGCTGCCTGGTTGGCAAACACACGCTGGCTCACACATACTGGCACATACCAACCAGAAAGAAATCTACCTGGAAGTGTTGCACACAAAGTTTACTCACTGTTTCCAATAACAACAATAATTAGACTTAGTCACTTCCCTAAAACGATCTTGAAAAAGAGGAAATCCAAACCTCAATCCAGTCCACAAGAATGAAAAGTTCAATGTGCCAAAGACTATGATGGTTAACTTTTACAGCATTGCCATCATTGAGTCCGTCCTGGCCTCCTCTATTGCCAAATGGCATGCTGCAGCCACTGTCAAAGACAAGGGCAGGCTGAAGAGCAGGTCATTGGCTGCAATCTGTCATCTCTACGCAACCTACACACCTCCAGGACGCAGAGAGGGGCAGCATAGATTGAGGGAATATTTGCATATTAAAATGTTTCTGTATTTTATTTGAAGTCTATTGTTCATCTTAGTTGTTTATATGTGTATTAATTGTTGCAGTAACGAGCCAGAACAAATTCATTGTTTGTTGTAAACTCAATTGGCAATAAAAACTCATTTCTGATTCTGAAGAAGTGCAACGTTAAAAAAATGCAGAACACATTTGCTGGAAGAACAGAGGACACATAATAAATCAACTAGACGCAATTAAACACAAAACCAGACAACAAGAAACGAAACAACATTACATTAGGTGTGAAATACATAACAAAGACTGACAGAAACATGGGAGAAGAACTGAACTTAAATAGGGTGCGCGACGAGGGAAACGGGGTGCAGGCAATAATCAAAGAGAACAGGGAGCAGTGCCAGAAAGTGACAACAAGCTTTGTAGTAAAAACACAAATTCATAAATTCATAACTTTAATCAATTAGAATAGACCTGAAATAAAGAATTGTCTCCGTCTCGGGAATCAACCCACTATGCTACAAACAATATACAGCGAGCACACATACAGATTAAAAAAGGAGGTTAGTGAGAAAAGAGGAAGACTAAGAAAACCTATAGAAACCTATTCCTGTAGCTAGCAGAAAGACAGCCACCATGTTTAACTGTGTGAGGGCATGTCTGTGTAGGCCTATGCAGGAGTTGTACATGCATGTAATACATCAACATGTGTTTGTGTGCATGCATGAGCCCATTGCTCTCTGCTCGCTAAGGAAGTTAAATTAAAAGTGTACTTTATAATGACAGCAGTCAGGACAGCTCAGTGCGTTACTCTTTCCAACTGACAAATTCATTAAACTCCAAGCTTCCCCCGAACATTTTTAAATATGAGGTTCCCAGCGAAATCATTTCAATATTCAAATATTCCCATGAAATCACAGTTTAACTTGCTATATTTCCTATTCAAACTAATTTAAAGTAGGTTTTCATGGAAAACAAGGATACTTTGAATGGAATATATTGACAACCACTTAATGTGAGTGATGCAGAGGAGAAGGAGATGCGTGTACAGGCAGAGATGAGCGCAGGTTTGTTGTTCAACCAACATAATTCCATTAAAATCCCAGGTGACAACAACAACAGCAGGTTGACCAAAAACAGAAATAAACAACCTAGGGTGACCACATTAGCCCATTCATTGGGCCATTACAAAATACTGCTTCATATTTGTGTGCTCGGCCATCACTAATTAAATCAAGAGGATCAAGCTCGTGAACAAAACACAGAAATCCATCCAGTTGTAATTAGGCATGCTGGCCCCACAGTGCATTAGACTGGCAGTGGAAGTCTCGTCGGCGTGCAGTAAGCACACAGTTGGAGATTAAGTGCTGAGAAACCTAAAAGAAAAAACCATGGTTCCTCCCAAACCCACTCAGAGTGAAGCGGCATCCCAACATTAAAACCCATGCTGTTGAAACCTTGAGTGCTGCTAGGCTTAAAGCCATTGTTTGTCTGCGTCTTCATATGAGCCTTTAATTCCTGGAGGACTTTGTGAAGTCCTGCCCAACAGCCTGTATGTTGTCAGCACCAATACATCCGAGCGGGTCGGTACTGTTTCAAGTTGTGGGGAACTAGAATATCCTTTGTTGTCCTGTTTGAAGACTCACGAACTTTGGAGACCCAGCTTTTTGACACCGGGTTCAACATTGAACACTCCGTAATGCTCCGTTGTTCTCCGGATGTCATTAAGAGATGCACATGTCCAGAGCACACGGTTCCAGAGACAGTGAAGTGACCCCAAAAGGTCAACGAATGTCTGCCGTGCATGTCTGTTTGTGTACTGTGTTTGTGGTCTTTTCTTTGCAAGTTTAGTTTTGTTTTCTGTGAACTTTGTGTGCTTCATTAAAAAGCCCTAATTGGGTGTCATCTGTACCCAGGAGCTGGTCCCAGATAGATTGTGGCATGTTCAGGTGCTTTTGGCAAATTGCATTTCCCCCCTCTCTCCCTCTCAGCAGGGGGTTACGCATTCAGCACCCTTTCACAGAGTTTTACAAAATATTGTATGTTGTGTCTGAGGGTCAGCTTGAATCTGAATTCTAATTGGTTGACTTGGTGATTTCTATATCGTAGGCACTAACAACCAACTACCCGGGAGGTCAATATTAAAGTGATGGAGTAAAACCTGCTTGAGAATCATCTGCTAGCATTTGTTTTTGGAACAAGCTACAATTTAGTAAATTATTCCAATTCATACGTAGATGCAAAAAGATTATTTCGTTTCAGATGCCACAACCAAATGGGCTTTATTTGAATAACATGCAAAATTGCCAACACCATGTCTATATGCCCCCAAGTACTGCAAACCCAGTCACATGTTCGTTGGCTGCGTTTATGCATTCCCTTCCACAGGTCCACAGATGTATTATTTAATATCCAGCCAAGGACAAGAAGCTCACGTAGAGATTGATGATAACCATGCAGGAGCACAGTGCGTTCAAACACTCGCGTAAAGGAGATGTCTGCATCTGAAATGTGCCCGTTCAATTCCTACACAAACACAATAGTCTGACGGTATTCAGCAACGTCGGCCACACACACACGAACACACCCACACACACACACGAACACACAAAGTAGAAGACATGAACACACACACACAAACACACAATGTAGAAGACATGAACACACACACACAAACACACAATGTAGAAGACATGAACACACACACACAAACACACAATGTAGAAGACATGAACACACACACACACACACGAACACACAATGTAGAAGACATGAACACACACAGACACTCAGGTTTGACAGGTTGTCTATCGGAGGGAAGGATGGGGGTTATGTAAATGAGGTGAACACCCAACTAGTGGCAGCACTACTCTATACCCTTCCCTGACTCCTAAGGACTGATCGATGGCCTGGGACTCCATTGACTATTGTTGCTGAGGAGGGCCTATGACCCACGCCCTTCTATAAGTAACAAGTCCCACAGCCCATTAAAGTATGTGCGCGAGTGCGCATGTTTTTCCATGTGTGACTCAGATCCTGTTCTACTACTCAAGAGCCAGAAGGTGATCAATAACCTACAGAGCATCCACTCTCCAAAGAAAAGAAGCACGCACTGGTCCAAATCCGGAGATCACGGCGAGAGGCTATTACTAATCACTGACCTAACCTTCAACCATGTGGACCGTGAACCATGAATCACACAGGACATGGACGTAAATGCCCTAAGGAACAGCGGAGGGACACACACACACACAGTCTTGGAACATGTACAGCCACTGTGACTGGAAACTATGTCAGAATGTGTTTCAAAACACCCATTAGTAAAACTAGGGTCAAGTAAAACAGAGAAGACACAGGTGCTGTGATGACGATTAATTAGCTGGCTTGACCTGCACTTCCACACCATTTGGCCGACATACATACATACATACATACATACATACATACATGCATACATAAATACATACATACATGCATACATACATACATGCATACATAAATACATACATACATGCATACATACATACATACATACATACATACATACTCACCGGGCCTCAGACAGTCTGATACATACACACGTGTAATTGGTTACTGTCATGGGTATTTCACTAGTTCTGGGCTCTGTCCAATTTAAAAAAAGATCATGACATTTCAATTCAATTGTTTTAGGATTGCTCTACTATTGATGTTCATTGATTTATCAAACTTAGATTGTAAACATTTTTGATTAGCTCTCAATGTGGTCTTGCAAAATAAACCGCTGAAAATGCTGAAAATGAGGAAGTGTTGAAATCTCTAGAAAATGGTCACAGTTATATGGCATCTGGAGAAACATGTGGTTGTCCAGGAAGGTCTCGGTCACAAACCTGTGTCCCTTAAATATGATTTAATTTTATGCTGAAAGTGTAACGAAGGGCTGAATAACTTCAAAACAGTTCAGCTGTTTTTTGGAATTAATTTTTTTTCCCAACTCAAGAGGGAATAAATAACAACAAAGGCAAAATAATAAAAACATCAGCATCTGCCAAATTGTTATATTAAACATCAGCAACAGCCCATATTTTCACAATCGATGCATCGCTACAAACTTTTATAATATTATATGAACTCAATGTTAAAGTTTAGAGTTTATTATTATTCTTTTAGAGTTTAATGTTTGACTTCGTACTCAATAAATTGACATGACATTTGGCTACAGACTACTCACTTTCCACAAAGTGAGTAGCCATAGATTTAAGACTCATAGTGACGTTAAGCCAGTTGATATGCTTAAAAATAACTGAGTGAGTGCTAAACTGAACCTCTAAATGCTATTTATTCAGTGCCAACTCTCATATCTCCCGTTACCCAGACCTACTCAGCAGCACACCAAAGTGTCAAATAGCATGTCACTGATGAAGAGTGCACCAGTACTTTAGTGATTTTTCTTCTGTTTTCTTTCAGTTTGTTACCTGAAGGTAATACTTTATACAGTTGTTAACCAATTGGAAGCCTAGTAGGTGACCCCGAGGTGACCCCGTTAGGTGACCTGGAGAGTCATAGTGCATATGTGCATAATGTAACGTATGGGCAAACACTACGTGGCGTACCTCTGAGTCTCCATCACACGTCAACAGCGATTGTCGTTTATTTTTCTCTTAAAAAAAAGGGTATCCAAAATATTTTATCTCTAAATCCTTGAACCATGGCGTGTTACAATAAACACATATCTTACGATACAGCCTGTGTGTAACTTAGTCCTATAATAAAACACATTCAGGTATAGCCCATATTGGACATCTCTCTGGAGGAACCCCCTAGTTAAGTGAATTCACAAAAATCCATTCGTTTAGGGCTTGTTAATTATTGACCATTATGCTTTAAACTCGACCCCAAAAAACCCCAGCATGAGACAAAGTACCGTAGGATGGCGTGTGAGGGTGCGTCTTACCTATAAAGGGGACCCACTTCTGTCACTGGCAGACAGGCAGCCTGGAATCTCCCTTCAAATCCAAGTGGGGGTTCTTTTGTTATGCAGCTCGTATTCGGGTCGCGCTATTGTGTGTGCGCGCATTATATTCTCCGTGCGCTATTGTGTGCGCGCATCCTATCCTCCGGTCCGTTTATTCTAAGAGCGGGTCCCTATTGCGTGATTTGTGCAATAAGGTTTTATGTAGAAAATCCCTCCGGAAACCAAGTCTGCATTGCCTCCTCCACTCACTGAACCAGTAGACTATCCGATCCTGGTCTGATCCATCGTGCTGTTTGCTCGACTGACTAGGCTGCGATTTTGCGCGTGGTTCAAATCTACACTTACCAGCGTGACACGCACACGCCTATAGTGGTTCACTAACTGGAAGTGCCACACGGGGTCAGCAACAAAAGTTCAACCCATGCAGAGATCCGTGGATACACGTGTTTGTAACTTATTGGTTTAGTAGTGTTTTTACCAAATGTTTTGTATTATGCAATCATATTTCTGAAAAAAACGTGTCACTTGTCTGGTCACCTGCTGCTCTGAACAACTCCTCAAAAGTACAATTGAGAAGAAAATGCCTTCTCAATGCAGATTGATTTCCAGTTGAACTTTCTTTTCAGGGACAGCATATCTGTAATGTTAAGCCAAATGACAAAACAGATTGAATTGCCTATGCCAATTAATGTACAGTAACCATCTCAGATTAGTTACTAATTTAGTCAATACCGTAATCAGATACACATAGCTAGAAAAAGTTCACTAGACGCAAGTTGTGTTTCAAAATCATGTATTTATTCAGAACGATACATCCTTAATCGAAACATTACTTAACATGGTTCAGTGATCACAGTTGAGACTTAAATAGCTCAATATTTGCGTCAGAATGATCGTCCCTGAGGGAAATGCACTGGCCCCCACATGTTGTTTATCAGTCTCCGTATTTGATGCTTTTTTTACTTCTCAGCCCACTGGCAGAACACCCAATTGGGGTTCCTTACCATGGCTGTCAACACCCACAGATATAGGATGCTTCGGTTATACAATCAACATGTTTTAGTCTTTATTAGATCTCCATTTGCCTTGAGATGTGTGTTGACTGATATATCCGTAAGGAATATATGGTACAGACTTTGATATGGTGCTAAATGGGAATCACAAATGAATAATATTGCACGTGACTCTATAAGGCTTTGGCTTTATTGCAGTTATTTTGTTATAAGTTAGGAGGTGTCTTTATGCTCAGATGCTATAAACAAATAAACAAATCAAGTGGTGATTTGTTTGGTCCAGA
Source organism: Dallia pectoralis (assembly GCA_029465975.1). Taxonomy (NCBI): domain Eukaryota; kingdom Metazoa; phylum Chordata; class Actinopteri; order Esociformes; family Umbridae; genus Dallia; species Dallia pectoralis. The sequence goes on along the minus strand of CM055761.1, from coordinate 2,135,634 downwards.
TTTACCTGTACTGCCTGACTGACCTCCCTCTACCTGCTCGACACTCAAGCTTGGCTGGAGGAGAGATGGCAGGTACATTTGGATTGTAAATTGCACACCTAAACCAAATAATGTGACCGTGGACCCTAGAAATGTCTTAGAAATGACAAATCAGACATTTGGGATCTGTTCCATCATGTTTATGTTAATAATTGGGCTGTGGATAATTAATTAAACCACCTAGAGACATAAAAAACTGTCAGTTTCTGAACTCATCCGCAGAACTGGAGTAAAGCAGCTCAAGGATGTCGCCACGAGGCCATTGGTGAATTTAAAACAGCAACAGCGTTCAGTTGTTGTCATGGGCGAAAAAAACTGAGGATGTCAAATTGTATACAGGCACTCAACGTTAATGAAGTGAGATCTTGGCAAACTAGGGAGGTTTTCCAAATGTAGAAAACAGGAAATGCACAGGTCAAGTCATGTAAGAAAAACATTTTCCATCTCCTATAAACTGAGATCTGAATCATAACCAACAATACCAAATTACTGTAAAATGCTGTAAGTGACCTGAGTTGTGAGCAGGATTTGAACCCAGATCTTGCAGTGAACGATTCAGGAGCCCTCAAATATAAACACATTACAATCACACTTTCTATCACTTATTAAAACTCATGTATTCGATGGAATTTCACATTTGAGTACGTCAGCGGATGCTTTTATTCAAAGCAATTACCCTGCATTATTCATTGCAAACACATATTACTCCTAATACTTTTTGTGGAAAAAAAGGATAGGTGATGAATTAAGCTACAGACGATCAGGTAAAAGAATTAGAGTAATGAATATAAAATTGATAAATGTGTAATCAGAAGCTTGAGAGTATGAGGTAATTTCAGCGATATGGCCCGGCACATTGAAAAATTTGCCAAGACCCACTAATGGAATTTTTAATGACCACAGAGTCAGGATTCTCTAAAAGACCACACTTTTCCTGGGCAATGTCCATTTCGCCGCCCGGTGGTATCGGGATTTCTTCTGCCACCACTCTTGGTATTTCACAGGACCTAATATGGCACAGCAAACATTGTCAATGGGCCCATCTCTGCTTTCTATCCCGCTCCTCCAATATGGAAGCAATATGGACCAAGAGGTACTTTAGAGCGGCAGATTCCTGAACGACTGAGAGGAAATCTCTCCAACACAAACTCAACAACTCTTACGTTGTGTAGTGACGACCTTGTTAATGATCTCTTTCACATTTCATATCCAGCTGAGGGAGTAATCACACACACACACATATACATACATACACACCCAATTCACCAGAGATGACAGAGCAGAACCAGTCCGCCCCAGAACCTCACTGGTCACTATGTTCCCATGACAGATGACAGCCGTGTGACAAGACAGAGACAACCAGAGGATGGGGACACATCCAGACAGACGGCCCCATGTGAGCGTGTGCGTGTGCGTGTGTGTGTGTGTGCGTGTGTGTGTGTGTTAGCAGGACCTGAATGCAATATTAATCTTTAGTTCCATCACCGGAAATCCTCAGTGGTCTGTGAATGTAAAAGGATGATTAAAGTGAAAAGGTGAATAAATATGATCAAATGACAGGACACTGAACTAAATGTGCTCTCTCCCTGTCTCTTTGTGAGGTGAAAGGTAACATGAACATGACAGTCATGATTTACCTAATCCCTTTAATTGCAATTGGATCAAGGTAAAATCTACCCGTCATCAACATCTGAGCCAGCAGTAAACCAGTGAAGATAAGAATTAGCTCCAATTAAACCCTCACCCGCAAACTAAAACGACGATTTGTAAGCGTTTACTAAGAATACAATTTTTCCACTCACGGGCCAGATTTGTTCTACGTATCGTTAGCAATTCTCAAAATCAGTCCGAATTTGAAACTGAGCAGACAGATTCACCTTCTCTGCAAATGCACAAACGCTGTCACAATCCATATCCCAAAATTCCTTCAGTGGATCCATGACCTTCCCTCCTTCAAATGAAAGGAGATTGGTGGTATTCAATTTGAATATCAAACCCAATGAACTGAATGTTTGGTTTCAATGTGGAACACACTGCTCATCGAACAATTCTCAGATATGTTAATATAACTGCACCAATGCTAACTTTTTCCCATCTTTGTTGTGTTCAATCTGAAGTGTTTACCGGACATGGATTGGTTGACTGGAGGTCAGGGAACAACACCACAGCTGTATTGTTGAAATGAGGATTTAACGCTTAAGTAGCGCGTCTGTGAGGAGGAATCCGAGCCATCTGGTAGACTGTGAATCCCCCCCACACACACCACCTCCCCCTTACTCCCCTCGTCGGATAGACACAGTTCTCGTGGAAACACTGTGAGCGTGATGAGTCATGTCTGGAGGTCACGCCGCTGGGGCTGTTCCTAAAGGCGAACGACGCCCATCGGAACGTGTAGGCAGTGACTTTCAGTACGCCTCGCTGGAGCACAGATGAGCAACATCAGATCTGTGTGTCTCTGCGTGGATATTCACTGACATCTGTTAGCATAGAGTGGACGGGATATCAGACCAACTCTGAGACAGCTTTTGCCGTGCCGGGAGATCCAGCCACAGACACTGTGACACACATCTGCAACCGACAGCGCTGCCGCAACATGACAAGTCATCGCCCAGGCAATGCGGTTACCCTGCCAGTTAGCTAATGTGATGTAACACCTCATCCCCAGTCTCCTTCACTCTCCACTCTCTCTACTAGCTCTATTTGAACCAAAAATTGTTGTAACCACGATCTTTTCGCAGCATCACAATTTGTTTTTGCAGAAGAGAAATAAGGGCAGCTCTAGAATAACCACCGTCTTCATTTTCCATTATTTGTGCCAACCTGTTGCCTGTAGAGAATATCGTTTGATCACGTGTCCAATTCATCTTCAAACGATTCTTATCTTTATTTTGTTTTCAGGTTTCCAGCAAAAAATACATATTTGCATAGATTACCAATTTGTCATGACCATCATGTATCAGATGGAAATGTGAAATCCCCTTTCTGACGTTCTCCACAAGTAAAAAGGCAATTTACGGCCTAGCCGTTCAGTTTAGGGTGCAAATTACAATTGCGTTTAGGGTAGAACATGTTTGTCCCCCCACAATAAAACAAATGTGTGTGTGCACCAGTGTGGTGGACCGTGACAGGACATCATTTCTTTATATGAATTGCCGGGCCTTTCTTCCCTTCTGTCTCTCAAAAACACAAGCAGGCAACATAATTGCACCCTCTAACATTTCCCTTTTCACCTTGTCACTTCATCCTTCGCTCGCTCCTTCCCCCGTCTCCTGACCTATCCACGTCCTTCTTCTCAGTACCCATCCCATGTCTTAATCTGCTCCTTTCTCTCTCTCATCTTTCTCGTTCCATCTTTCTCTCCTCCATCTCTCTCTCCCCCATCTTTTATCTCTCTCATCTTTCTCGTTCCATCTCTCTCTCCTCCATCCCCTCTCTGTAATTCCAGCTCCTGTCAGATAGCCACCATGTCCCTAGGCATCATTACTGGCTTGTTTCCGTGCCTACTGTCCATTCACACTCACACACGCTGTCAGCTGAATATCTGCCATATTCCCTGGTTTACCACGACTGAGCCAGTTAATGAATAGGACAGAAAGTTTATTTACAGGTGGTGCACTTTAATAATGCTGTCAGCTGCTCACCCCTCACTTACACACACACACACACACACACACATGCACCAACTTTGACACACACTCTCTTCCCAACTCCCTCACTCTCACACATCGACACATTCACACACACACGCACACACGCACACAGACAATCTTTTTGTTATTTGAAGGTTCAAACTGAAGTCCTGTAAGTACACAAAGACCAACTTATTTTAAGGCTAAACCACTATGGACCTAGAATCAGATGTGTCAACAAATCTGGTCTTAAACTCCACCCAAAACAGCAAAGACGCGTAATACTTTGATGGGAGTTTGTCTGGACGGATGAGGGAGGATTATGATGCCATCTGTTACGGTGTGTGTTTGTTAAAGTCCGCACACGCTCACCGTGGCAGTATTAAGAGATAACACAACACACACACAAACACCACAAAGAGTTAATAAGAGTTTAATGCAACATGACAGTTTGATATTAAACCATTGAAGAATATATATATATATATAGCATATATAGAGGGCAGAGCAGACATTTCACAAGCTGATCATTCACAAAGGCAGCATGCTATACCACGGTTAAAGTCACCCAGCTCCTCCGGACAACTAATTGTACTGCCAATAATTTTTTTTAATTTAAACTGGCTTAGTCGTGGTAACCTTAAATCGTCTATCGTGAAAATAGCATGAATACGCAGTTAATGCAGTGACTACCGAGTGTTCTGTGTCACAGCTACATGTTACTGTAATATGTTAGCCATCAGCACCCCCTCCTGTTGGGATCACCACAGTGCACTGAAAATAATACAAAAAATGTCGGGTATTGACAATATACCATTCCTAACTCCTAACTTATTTTATTCCCTGGGACCAACATTTTCTTTTTTTTGGAAACCACTGACATAGTCCATAAACTCTGTAAATTAGTGCAATGCATCAATTCACCAAGTAGAACAAAATTACCTGGACTACTTCCCTAATGAAATCTGAGGTTCAGATATGTGTTTTTTATTTCTTTATTTTTTAGGTTCAGATATGTGTTGTGGATCCGCCTCAGGAACCCGTGGAACACAACTACTACCGGGTCTTAAATTTAACTTAAAAAAAGTTGGCAATAAATATTTTATTTTCACTACAAAAAAATACAACAGATTTGATACACATTACAATGCTCTGCAAGATACTTCCTGCTTTGGCCAAGTCCCTCCCATTTCCCTTAGCAGGTTTTCCCAACATCATTCCCGGGAGACTGTCTGGTTACTGCTGGGTAAATAACTACTTTACAGTACACAACAGCTTGTAATCATGTTATCATAGATAGTGATATTGAAAGCATAAATGTCTCAATATTAAGAAGTTGTGATCTGGCTGAAATTTCCCTTTGAACAACAAAAACAATCCAAATCAGAGGCTGTACACAGGCCAAAGACAATTGTTTGTGCATATTTTCTGTTGTTGAATCATTTGAGTCATAGATCTCCTCTAGCACTAATTGATGTCCTACCAGTTCCTACCACTTGGGGGCGAACTCTAACCCTGTGCATTGAACAGCCTGTAGGTTGTAGGAGTAAATGCCATCACCTTGTCACTAAGCACACTAAACTAAGTAGGTCTGCAAGAAATAGTCAAGAAAAACGATAACGGCCATAAAACAAATAGATTTTGTTTAATGCATTTAAAAAAATTGCCGAAGTCTCATATGACTAAAAACCTCAAAGTACCGTACCACGTTACGTTTATAAATCCAAAGAAAACAACTTGTTGCCAAATGTGCAAAGCAGAACTCTCACAGAGCAGAGAAGCGTGTTTGTAATGCAGAACATGGACTAGTGCTCAGCTCGTCGCGGAAATGAAATATAAAACGTACATTTATTCTCATTTGTATCCATTTAGTCACGTTTTAAATTGAAAAATGGTTCATCTTGAATGGATTGCTCAGTAGTTTTTTTTACAGACACACCGGTGTCCTCCTGAAGCTGGTTGAGTTTGTGTTTAGTTGAGCAGCTCTGGCTTTTGCTAAACATTTACCTTAGTCACTGATGATTAAAACTCTTTCCGTCAACATCTACCGGATCAGATCTTTCTGGAAGTGTCCTTGTTTTCTATCTAATAAATCAAAGCGGAAATCGACAGATGAATCAATAATCAAAATTGTTCTTAGTTGTCGGCCCTCCTCCGGAACCATCATATTTGAGCAACATAACTCCACCCTTCTCGTCCAAGTGCTCCTTTTGGCGTTTCATGCTTTGGCGAGATTGGTCCTTCACCTCCATCCCTCCCCGCGCCCTTAACGACTCCCCTGGCCTCCTGCTGAGCAGCTGACGAAGTCCTCGAGGGAGGTTCTACAGTGTGGTAACTGAGAGAGATCTGTGGGTCCATGTTCGACTCTCCTGCCAGGAGATTCTCAAGCTCCCAGGGGCCTCCAGGGAATGAGTCGGAAATGTCGTAGTTGCTAGCGTATTTGTTGCCCTTGTCGCTGGAGGGGCTGAGGCTGGCCACTAATGGGTGATGGAAGGCATCTGGGAGAACCACGGTTGTGTAGATCACTGGCAACTGGGCTAAGATATCTGAAAGCCTGCAGTGTTCTGGTAGCTTTGGTAGCTTGTCCTCCTGCAAGGGCGATGAGGCGAAATCTGGGATACGGAAGCTTTCCTTGTCTGGGGAGGTAGGCTCAGTTTTCTCCATGATCGTGGCCTGGCAGATTGTTTCGGAAACAAGGAGTAACGGCCAGGCTGGCAGACCCTCTGGGTAGCGGAACAACTTCTCCATGGTGTCAGCCTGGACAGGAGTACGTCGTCGAGTTCATGTAAAGCAGATACATGGAGTCAAACAGCAACCCTCTGAAGCTATACGTGCTGACCATGTTTTAAATAGCAATGAAGCACTTTAGGATATGGATTAGCGAATATGATTTGCTGTGAATGGCCAATACTTCACAACCAAGTGTGGAATCCACAAGAACAGCTCATAACATTGGAATATTCAGCTTAAGTAAATGTTTGCTGTCGATCTGACCTTCCTGAAGTCCATCCCCTGGGCCCAGGAACAGTTGTTGGGATTTGGAACATCTTTCCATAGGAACGTTTTCAAGCTAGGAATAAGACATTATTGGAGTTAACACTGTAATAATTACCGTATGTAAGTTTTACACTAGTCCCACCAGACTACAGAACACAGAGCAGCTGATATCTGTCCACGACTGAGATATTATCTATTGGCAGTATGTACAACTATTCAACTTTAAACTACGGTAAAAGATACGAGAATCTTACTGGTTTTGGAATGCAACCAGGGCGACGAAGAGGACAATGGAGAGGAAGAAGATGCTCATCATCAGGACAATAAAGCCACTGTCATCCTCTCTAAAGACTAGAAGACAAGACACACACATTAAATCACATCCAGAGCTCCAGTGTCACCCTCTCTAAAGACTAGAAGACAAGACACACACATTAAATCACATCCAGAGCTCCAGTGTCACCCTCTCTAAAGACTAGAAGACAAGACACACACATTAAATCACATCCAGAGCTCCAGTGTCACCCTCTCTAAAGACTAGAAGACAAGACACACACATTAAATCACATCCAGAGCTCCAGTGTCACCCTCTCTAAAGACTAGAAGACAAGACACACACATTAAATCACATCCAGAGGTCCACTGTCACCCTCTCTAAAGACTAGAAGACAAGACACACACATTAAATCACATCCAGAGCTCCAGTGTCACCCTCTCTAAAGACTAGAAGACAAGACACACACATTAAATCACATCCAGAGGTCCACTGTCACCCTCTCTAAAGACTAGAAGACAAGACACACACATTAAATCACATCCAGAGCTCCCATGTCACCCTCTCTAAAGACTAGAAGACAAGACACACACATTAAATCACATCCAGAGCTCCAGTGTCACCCTCTCTAAAGACTAGAAGACAAGACACACACATTAAATCACATCCAGAGGTCCAGTGTCACCCTCTCTAAAGACTAGAAGACAAGACACACACATTAAATCACATCCAGAGGTCCACTGTCACCCTCTATAAAGACTAGAAGACAAGAAACACATTAAATCACATCCAGAGGTCCACTGTCACCCTCTATAAAGACTAGAAGACAAGGCACACACAATAAATCACATCCAGAGGACATTCATGTATCAATAAATGCATGATATAAACCACACTAAATAAAGCATCGGGGATGTGTGGTGTTTGGCCAAATTACCACGTCTAAGAGCTGTCGCATCGCTGACCAGCTGTAATATATATTGGCAATATATACCAATTGAAGCTGTAAAAAGTGATGTGATTTCTTTGTTTACTGGTTTATATTAACTTGTCGGTGGGAGATTTCCATCACTGGAGACAAAGGGCTAACCTTTAGCACGCATTGGTTCTCCTTCTCCATCCACAAACACTGGGTACAAGACGAATAGGTATTCTTCAGAGCCATAGAAATTCCCTGGGAAATGAAGACAAGACAGAGACACTGATATGGGTTAGGGTTAGTCAAATATGAAAACAATATCAAATATGGGTAACAGTATTTACCTGTTGGAAAAAACCTAATACTAATTTCACTACGGATGTTTTGTCATTTTATAGAGGTTGATCTGGGCGCGTGGGAGTGGCCTGTGGGAGTGGCGTGTGGGAGTGGCTTGTGGGGGTGTGGGAGGGCACGTGGGAGTGTGGGAGGGCACGTGGGAGTAGCGCGGGGAGTAGTGTGTGGGACTGCACATGGGAGTGGCCTGTGGGAGTGGCCTGTGAGTGGCGTATGGGAGTGGCAGGTGGGAGGGAGTGGCGTGTGGGAGTGGCAGGTGGGAGGGAGTGGCGTGTGGAAGGGCACGTGGGAGTGCCGTGTGGGAGGGCACGTGACTGAACATCGATAGGCATACCGTGTAGATAGAGGAGCTGTTCTGGGGGGAGCCGAGTCCAGCTCTCCCTGACAACTGAGTTCTGAACCGAGCACACAACGACCAGGGACGACGGAATGCGTCCGCCGGGCTGCAGGGACCACGACAGGACCACACAACTACTGTTCACGCGGGAGGCGCTGAATGACCGCATACACTGGCCTGGAGAGAAAGTCACGTGCAACTAAGAGTTATTTTCTCATCTCATCTCATCTCATCTTCAACCGCTTATCCGGGGTCGGGTCGCGGGGGTAGCAGCTCTAGCAGGGGACCCCAAACTTCCCTTTCCCGGGCAACATTAGCCAGCTCTGACTGGGGAATCCCGAGGCGTTCCCAGGCCAGTGTGGAGATATAATCTCTCCACCTAGTCCTGGGTCTTCCCCGAGGTCTCCTCCCAGCTGGACGTGCCTGGAACACCTCTCTAGGGAGGCGCCCAGGTGGCATTCTTACAAGATGCCAGAACCACCTCAACTGGCTCCTTTCTATGCAAAGGAGCAGCGGCTCTACTCAGAGTTCCTCTCGGATGACTGAGCTTCTCACCCTATCCCTAAGGGAGAGGCCAGCCACCTTTCTGAGAAAACCCATTTCGGCCGCTTGTACCCGCGATCTCGTTCTTTCGGTCATGACCCAGCTTTCATGACCATAGGTGAGGGTAGGAACAAAGATTGACCGGTAGATCGAGAGTTATTTTTCCAGTTCATATTTTCAAGCTGTGTTGTCCTCCAACCGTTTTGTCCTGTAGCGACCTACTAGTAAACAGAACAACCTCCATCTCTTGGAGCAAACATCTATCCATCTAACTCCTCGAGCATCCATCAACCACCTTGAGGATCTATCCACCACCCCAACATCAAACACCCCAACATCAGACACCCCAACATCCATCGATTCACTGCCTTCAGGATCTATCCATCATCGATCAAGTGAAGCAGCAGTTTGAAGAGTCAATGTTCTAAACCGGTTTTGAGTAATGATATAGAAATTCTTCACTCCCATCATATGAATATTCCTTGTGACTTACTTATGGGCTGTTTCATCAGGGTCATGTTGGTGTTGCTGGAGGAGACACCCCGGCTGTTGTTTGCCTTCACAGTAACAAAGTGAACTTCATTTTTCCACTCAAAGCTATAGGTTGACACAAGGCCTATGTCCTCTTCTGTCACAGTGCCCCCAGAGTCCTGATGCTGTACTACAAGACCCTCCACACAATAGGTTGGCTTCGTTATGGTGGAATCCTGGAGGGAAGAGCAAAAGGAAGAGTTACTCAGTGAATACTGTAGGGAAGAGCAAAAGGAAGAGTTCCTGTAGGGAATACTGTAGGGAAGAGCAAAAGGAAGAGTTACTTGAGGGAAGAGCAAAAGGAAGAGTTACTGTAGGCAATACTGTAGGGAGAGGCAAAAGGAAGAGGTACTGTAGGGAATACTGTAGGGAAGAGCAAAAGGAAGGGTTACTTGAGGGAAGAGCAAAAGGAAGAGTTACTGTAGGCAATACTGTAGGGAGAGGCAAAAGGAAGAGGTACTGTATGGGAATACTGTAGGGAAGAGCAAAAGGAAGAGTTACTGGAGGGAAGAGCAAAAGGAAGAGTTACTGTAGGCAATACTGTAGGGAGAGGCAAAAGGAAGAGGTACTGTAGGGAATACTGTAGGGAAGAGCAAAAGGAAGGGTTACTTGAGGGAAGAGCAAAAGGAAGAGTTACTGTAGGCAATACTGTAGGGAGAGGCAAAAGGAAGAGGTACTGTATGGGAATACTGTAGGGAAGAGCAAAAGGAAGAGTTACTGGAGGGAAGAGCAAAAGGAAGAGTTACTCATTGTATACTGTAGGAAAGAGCAAAAAGAAGAGTTACAGTAGGCAATACTGTAGGGAGAGGCAAAAGGAAGAGTTTAAACTCAATGGAGATGTCACTGACAATAATGACAATTCAAATGTACTTGACATGTTATGTGTTCTGTATATAATATGGACTCTACCTTAAAGAGTAGAGTGACGTTAGTCTGTGCCCTGGCCGGAAACACTCTCCAGAAGTCAGGACCCTGCTCAGGAGCTATAGAAACCATAGGAGTAATGGTTAGAAAAGGAGTTTGGTTGAAAGAACGACTTTAAAGGAGTTAATGTTGATGTCCCTGTGAGGGTTGCTAAGTCAGTGAGCTGAAGCATAGCTGGGTGTCAGGGTGCTGCTTGAAAGTGGACACGTATGTTGAGCTCCTCTTGAGATATCTTATCATTTATATTTGAAAACATAAAGAACAAAAAAACAAAACTGGCAGCAACTGCAGCCACAAACAACAATGAACCACACAGACAAATGAACATAGAGAAACATATAAACACATACTAATTCACTTAACTCAACTATTTACACAAGATAGTATGGGTGCGTTGGCAACCGCCATGTTTTATGGTGTATAAAAGAAACATTAATGTTTAGAGAGCTGTAATGCCCTCCTAGCCCACAAGGTGCCACACTAACAGGTTCCTGATGCAAGGTCAATGCCTTTTCCTGGGACTCTAAGTTCACAGCGTTAATTTTCTTTTCATTTAACAGTAAAGTGGAGCGGTTGAAGACCGCTGTTCAGATAAGCATCAGAATAACCAAATAACAAACTGTGGAGCGTCAAAATCACCCAGAAATTGTGGTTCTGAGAGCCAATGTTCCTGGCTTCAGTTTGTAAACAGTAGATTGTGTACAGGAACTATAACCAATATCTCCATAACGGTCTGTACTAATGAACTGGTAACTAATGTGACCAATCGAACTAAAAAGAGTGAAACAACATGAGGACAGAAACATAGCTAAAGACATAGTCATTGACCTCTGCTGTTGTGAGACATCGTGTTGAAAGTGCTGCTCCAGTCGCTCCAGAGATCTGGGGTTTTAACATAGGTACAGCGGACCTCGACCTTGTACACCGCACACACCTTTGGGTCTGGGACATCAGCCCATAACTCGGACTGTGAAGCCAGAACCTGAAGCCAAGACCGTTGTCGATTAATAGTAAACACGTCAGAGCTAAGGGAACAGCATTTATTGTACGTCGCAAAACTGTCTCAGATGAGGATTGCCAAAGGACAGGAAGACACGCGGTTACCTCCACTGCAAAGTATGTTCAAGTACGCGCCTTCATTAACTGCAGGTCAGATTGCGGCCCAAATAAATGTGAACAGGCATATCTCAACATCAACTGTTCAGAGGAGACCACGTGAATCAGGAAGAGACATACTTGGGCCCAGGTGGCAAAACATACCTTCCATGGGTTTTTGGCTATGTCATTGAAGAGGGCATAGCGGACCTGGTACTGCATATCAAAGGGCATTTGCTGAGCCGGAGGCTTCCATACCAGCTTCAGAGCCCCACTAGACAAGCTCTCTGCTGAGAGCTCAGAGGGAGGCTCGGGCTTCACTAGAGGGTGGAGAGGGACAGGAAAGCGGTTATCTTGGAAGCTAGAGCAAACTGTCCACAAGTCAGTTCAATTGAGAATCATCTGTAATCTCTACGTTAATCTATACAAACTGTGGACATGGACATAGTTTTTATGAATTATTGATGCACATCAGAGCCTGGTTCCTCTCTAGGTTCCTCCCTCAAAAAAATATTGCACGCCCTTACTCACCGTGGTCCATAGGCCTGAGATAGACAGGGCGTGACCTTGTGCTGTTGTCGGTCTGGGCTTCCATCCACAGCTTGTAACAGGCGGCCACACGTATCGGCTGGAAAGTACAGCTCGTCAGTTCTCCTCTGGGTTGGCACGTATGCTGATTGTCCACACTCAGAGAGCCCAGCCTCTCGGACTCTTTCATTTCTTCACAGGTTTGCTCTGTCAGTCTGGGGAATTTTGTGGACACACACACACACACACACACACGTAATGTCAGAGTCACAACATCCTATCAGGTAGGGATGTTGATTGTATCTACGATCATGGTTACGGGACAGATGTGTCACAACACACAGTGCACGGTACCGTGTACACTATACATTGGTGAGCCAAAACATTATGACCAAATATGTTGTTGGTCCTCCGGGTCCTGTCAAAACGGTGCCGGAATGGGAATACCATTGTTTCGGTAGGTGGCACGTGTCAAATTAACATCCACATGAGAGTCCAGACACAGGGTTCTCCAGCAGAACATTGTCAAGAGCATCACACATCCTCCTGTAACCATCATTAATGTCATTATTATATTGCCTGAAAGATGCTAGTGGAACCCTAAGACAATCTATTGTTTCTACTAATGTTTCTGGTACAGATTTGCTGAATATAATTAATTACTTTGTAGAAATCTGAGCAAATCATGGAGCTAAAATCACAGCTTCTTACCAATGTGATTCATTTCCTAACATTAACCAAAAAGAGCTGTTCAAAAAGAGCTGTTCATCTGCGTACAACCCTTTACTGATGCTTACATGGACCGGACATTCTTCTGGATTTCAAACACCTTCCAGCTACAGGTCATGTCATCAAGATTTCCTTTGGTAACACAGGTAATATCTATGACCGGATCTGTAAAATAAAACAAAAACCCAAGACTTGATTGAGCAGCCAAAAAACCTCAACAGTACTTCTGACCACGACGACAATACGAGTCATAACATGGAAATTAGTTTCTTTCGTTTCTTCTCTTACCATCTGACCCCAAATCACAAACGCCTCCAATTCCGACCCTGACCATTATCCAATCTTGAACGTGTTCTCCATTAAAGCACAGCCCACCCGCCACCCGAGCTTACCTTTAATTAATATAGTTGCGTAACGAGAGTTACAGCTGGGTTCGTTCCCTGACGACTGGCAACACCTCAGGATGTCGTAGAGCCTCTGCTCGGACGGACCAACGGTTATCTTGCTGACGTGGTTGTTGACCGCAGTGTACTGTATGTCCGAATCTTCTTTCTCGTTCTTTAACCACTTGGTCGTGCTGGCGTTCCCCCGGCGGCCTTCGAGCCCGCAATACAAGGTCACTTCTTCTCCGACGCTGGCCAGCACTCGCTCAGGGAGATAAGTCACATCTGACCCCAGTCAAAGTCAATTCAGTAAGCAGACTAGGATCACCTGACAGTGTACAACTATATTTATTATTATTATTATACCAAACTAGCTTCTGAAATAAAAAGTGGATAAAAGAAACAAAGTGTCCGTCTGATCATACATTTTCTAACTTGGGACAGTGGTCCAGTAAGTTAAATTCCTGTATGTTTTCCCTTTGTGTAGACACTTATTCAAATAAGTCAGTGAGCTGACAGAGACACTTTGGGAGAAGACGTGTGGTTTTTACCAACGTTACGTTTGCCTGTGTCTTGTTTAGTGTTTTTTCAGTCATAGTTACATATTTATTCAATAATTGTCCTTCGTTCGCCCTGCGCTTGTGCCCGTCTACCCATTCGTGACAAAGTGAAAGCACAAATAATGAAAATGATGCTTAATATCAGCACATCTGACACACTGCACACATTAATTCCTTTCCCATAAAAGCAAGGACCACAATTACTTTCATTAATATTCTTGAAGCTGATAAGCAGATTGCTTCCTGCTTCGCTGCAAAATGCAGTCCTTATAATTTGCCAGTAGTTTATTCCTTCCTCCCTTGACAACTGCTCTCCCTGTGACGGAGGCTTCAGTTAGCACAACATTGAGACACATATGTTAGATATGTTGCTATAAGCTCATCTGATTAACTGAGATATATAACTGAGATATCTGATTGCATTCTCACTACTGGTAATAAAGTCTAACTTGTTAAAACATGGCTGACGCAGCATCTGTCCTAGCAGCAAAGAAAATCTGTACCCACACATAAACTGTTGCATTGTCATATAATCATAAAGTATTGTAAGTAATATAAATGATTACAATAACAAATCCACTTCGACTCCATTGCGGTGTGTCCATGGCTCCCAGCCTGCCAGGCAGCTGACGCAAAGCAATGAACGCGTTACAGCAATGAACATCAGCTATAATCCTCATATGGAAGATAAAAAGCGATCTGTTCAAACCGACTGGGGTAGCTAATGTTTTGTAAGCTTCAACCAATAACACTGGTCTTGTCTTTATAAAAGTATGGAGACCCTTCACCAGACTTACATTATTAGAAAGAGACAAACAGTTTGCAAACAAAGATACAACACAAAATGTTTAATGAAAAAGTTCCAAATCACTACTCACTCACTAACTCACTAACTCACTTACTAAATCACTACTCACTAACTCCCTAACTCACTCACACAACTCAATACTCACACTAATAGATGATAGCATTTTTTTAAGTAGAGAAGAAAAAAAATTCTGGGAACTTTTTTCCTCAAATAAACAGTGTACCCTAATGTTCTACTGTCTTAAATAAACAAAGTTCAATACCCAAGAGACACATTTAACTTTTAACATAGATCATGAAATATTTTTCTAAACATTAGAGGGTGGGGAAAGACTTTGGACAGACCAGGTAAGCCCAAACGGGTAGTGCGGGTGAACTGGGAACGTCTGGAGGAGGCCCCTGTCCGAAAGATCTTTAACTCACACCTCCGGCGGAGCTTTTCAGGCATCCCTGTGGAGGTTGGGGGCATTGAACCTGAGTGGGCAATGTTCAAAGCTTCTATTGCTGAAGCTGCGGCGGTGAGCTGTGGTCTCAAGGTCCTAGGTGCCTCAAGGGGTGGTAACCCTAGAACACCGTGGTGGACCACGGTGGTCAGGGAAGCTGTCCGACTGAAGAAGGAGGCCTTCAGGGATATGCTAGCCCTGGGGACTCCGGAGGCAGTTGCAGGGTACCGACAGGCCCGAAGGGCTGCAGCCGCTGCCGTGTCAGAGGCAAAGCAGCGGGTGTGGGAGAAGTTTGGAGAAGCTATGGAGAAGGACTTTCGGTCGGCACCAAAATGCTTCTGGAAAACCGTTCGGCACCTCAGAAGGGGAAAACGGGGAACCATCCAAGCTGTGTACAGTAAGGATGGGACACTGTTGACCTCAACTGATGATGTGATCGGGCGCTGGAAAGAGCATTTTGAGGAGCTCCTGAATCCGACCTACACGCCCTCTAGTACAGAGGCAGAGCTGGAGGCTGATGGAGGGTCATCGTCATTTTCCCTGGGGGAAGTCGCTGAGGTAGTCAAACAACTCCACAGTGGCAAAGCCCCAGGGACTGATGAGATTCGTCCAGAAATGCTAAAAGCTTTGGGTGGGGAAGGGCTGTCTTGGTTGACACGCCTCTACAACATTGCATGGAAGTCTGGGACAGTGCCAGAGGAGTGGCAGACCGGGGTGGTGGTTCCCCTCTTTAAAAAGGGGGACCAGAGAGTGTGTGCCAATTACAGAGGTATCACACTCCTCAGCCTCCCTGGTAAAGTGTACTCCAAAGTGCTGGAAAGGAGGGTTCGGCCAATAGTCGAACCTCAGATTGAAGAGGAACAATGCGGTTTTCGTCCTGGCCGGGGAACCACGGACCAGCTCTTTACTCTCGCAAGGATCCTGGAGGGGGCCTGGGAGTATGCCCATCCAGTCTACATGTGTTTTGTGGATCTGGAGAAGGCGTATGACCGGGTACCCGGGATCTTTGTGGGAGGTGCTGCGGGAGTATGGGGTGAGGGGTCTCTTCTCAGGGCCATCCAATCTCTGTACGCTCAAAGCATGAGCTGTGTCCGTGTCCTCGGCAGTAAGTCGGATTCGTTCCAGGTGGGGGTTGGCCTCCGCCAGGGCTGCGCTTTGTCACCAATCCTGTTTGTAATATTCATGGACAGGATATCAAGGCGTAGTCATGGGGGAGGGGTTCCCGTTCGGTGGGCTGATGGTCACATCACTGCTTTTTGCGGATGATGTGGTCCTGATGGCCTCATCGGTCGGTGACCTTCAGCACTCACTGGATCGGTTCGCAGCCGAGTGTGAAGCGGCTGGGATGAGGGTTAGCACCTCTAAATCTGAGGCCATGACTCTCAGCAGGAAACCGGTGGAGTGCCTACTCCGGGTAGGGAATGAGTCCTTACTCCAAGTGAAGGAGTTCAAGTACCTCGGGGTCTTGTTCGCGAGTGAGGGAACAATGGAGCGGGAGATTGGTCGGAGGATCGGAGCAGCGGGGGCGGTGTTGCATTCGCTTCACCGCACCGTTGTGACGAAAAGAGAGCTGAGCCGAAAGGCAAAGCTCTCGATCTACCGGTCAATCTTTGTTCCTACCCTCACCTATGGTCATGAAAGCTGGGTCATGACCGAAAGAACTAGATCGCGGGTACAAGCGGCCGAAATGGGTTTTCTCAGAAAGGTGGCTGGCCTCTCCCTTAGGGATAGGGTGAGAAGCTCAGTCATCCGAGAGGAACTCGGAGTAGAGCCGCTGCTCCTTTGCATAGAAAAGAGCCAGTTGAGGTGGTTCGGGCATCTTGTACGAATGCCACCTGGGCGCCTCCCTAGAGAGGTGTTCCAGGCACGTCCAGCTGGGAGGAGACCTCGGGAAGACCCAGGACTAGGTGGAGAGATTATATCTCCACACTGGCCTGGGAACGCCTCGGGATTCCCCAGTCAGAGCTGGCTAATGTTGCCCGGGAAAGGGAAGTTTGGGGTCCCAAACATCTCTTCCATACACCAGAAAACCTTTGGATCAGGCTTGTGGATGCCCTGGTCGTGATGCTACCATATTGTTGTGATTTTGTGGACAATAAAAACAAGTACAACAACAACAAAACCATAAAAGGTCGAAAAAGGTCTGTCTTTATTATTTCTTACCAAGACGCAGGCGAACGCTGAGTGACACCGAGGTACCTGCTGGGACGCTGGACACGTTGGCCGTTACCACGACGATGCCACTGAGCGAGTGGAGTGCAAAAGAGCACCTCGTGGAATCCTCTTCCAGATCTGTCCCATGTGTGGTGTATATCTCTCTGTCCGGCTGAGTGCTGAGGTAAACACGAAAAAAAATATTCATATAAATACACACTGTAGATACGACACTAATTGTTGATTCAAGACAGATGAAGTCTTGTCAAAATCATATACAAAGCAATGTCAGAAAGCAACCGACATGGCGTTTCTTTAGTTTCGGGTGTGTTTTTTAAAGTGTATTTCCTAAAAACATGTGTGGCAACGAATAGGTCAACAACAAAATGTTGGTACAAGTTAACAGAATATTAATGTTCAAGTGTGATTTTCGCTGGGAGGTTGCATGAATCCCGCCGGGAGAAATGCAGAGACTCTCGCAGGCGTAGTGTACACACGTACAGTAAGCAGTGCAGGCTAACTGCTAACGCTGTTCGGGCAGCGGACGTGACACGTTGCTTTGAATCACATATTAAACGTTCTCCGGCCTTATCGAGACGGCACTGGATGTCCCAGCAGGCAGCTGAAAAGAGAACCGGTTAGCATTCGGTTACGGTTAGCAGAATTTACTCAGCCCAGATCTAGCACATACTTGAATAACCTATTGCCTTTAAAAAGGACCTGAAATAAATTAAATGGAGTAGTGATTAATACATTAGTTGTCAACGAATTGACTAAAAAGGGTGTTTTCTGTGTGTTTTAAAGTGCTTCCCACATTCCCACCGTTGTAGTTTGCGATAGCTCCGTAATCTTCTACGCCGCCCTCACCTCTACTGGACCCATGTGAGGGCCCTTGTGTGTTTGTGGATTTCATAAAGGAACACTTGGGTGCGTGCGTTTGGCCTTGATCAGACGGTTCCTCCAGAGACACCACAGATCCCCCGTTGTTTTCTCCATCTCCCTGCTGGTTAAGGTGGTCCGGTGGCGAGGAACAGCACAACTCTGAGCTCCAGGGGAGAGTCGGAAGGTTTCCATCAGAGGTTCCCTTCACATCCACCACAGACCCAGCGGCTGAGGTGGAAGCAGGTCAGACGTCAGTGTGGTTGAAATCACAACAAACACTGTCGGTAAACACTCGTTCTGTAGGTTTACCCGTCGGTTTAACCACAATAATACGTCCTCACTATATTCTATTATTCATCTGTGCGCTCTTATTTCACCATGCGAGTTGCCTGAGAGCACATTCTACTCGAGAGCAAGGACCTGGGAATAATAGAGTAAAGCGGAACTATTGCTCAGAGGCCGTCAGTAAAACAAGAGTGTTTGGTCTGCCCCATCTAATCCGTACTAACGTTAGGCCACGCTTTAACCCCGTACGAGCCTATCTGATGTCCACCTGTGGCTTTACTGTTTGAACCACGCGAGAGGGCAGCTCTCTCTCACCTCACGTCTCTAGCCTGCGCAGCACATAAAGGTGCAGGATTTAAGGTGAGGTTTTCACGTCAGTGAGGTAAGAGTTTTTATAAAATGAGATGAATCTGCTTCAAACAGGAATGGAGGCCAACTCACCTTGGGACATTAGAAGGAAAGGCACCATAAATGTCAGCATTGCAGACAAGATCCTGTGCATAGAGACAGAGAGAAAGACAAATAGCAGGCTTATATTTTCCGTCAGTAACATAAGATATGGATATGGCAACGAATGTAAATTAAAAGATACATGTGTGGACAGAGATAAAGATGAAAGAAGAGAGAGGGAGAAAAAGGAGGAAGTGAGGAAGAGGGAAAGAGAAACAGAGAATGGAGATAGAGAACAAAATCTGTAAATTCGGAGAGATTCACAGGTGAATAAAGAGAAAATCGCTCGCAGCTGGGGTGAATTAGCGATTAGCGGGGTTAGTTACATTTAGTTACAGGGAAGTGTCACCAATTTGTCAGTTATTATTTGAATGTCACGGATGTTTGTAGGTGAGTGTTGGTTGGGTAGCGTTATATACTGTATAGGCTATCACTGTTTTCTAGTTTGTGTAAGTCGCTATGTGTAAGCACCTTTTGTTTTTCATTACAGTTGATAGTTTGTTTTCCGTTTGTTGTCGTGTTTGTTTATGATTAAAATACCACGAACACGATGTAATCTCCCTGCGCCTGGCTCAATTCAACACTAAACATATGCGTGACAGCATCACTTTCACATTTAGCTCGACCACTTTCATGACCACGTGCACGTCAGCAACAAGGAAGACAAGATCTTTGCAAAAGCCAGGAAACGCAGCATGCAAGCAAAACCAGATGCCTCCAACGCTCACACCAAGCACTGAGACTTTATTTTATTCTCAACGAATTACACAATGTACAGTAAAGATTTTTGGGTTCAGTACATTTGGCTCATCAAGACCCGATGTGTGATATCAGTGTGCTCTGGATATTTGGAGCAGTGTAGTTATTATATCATTCCTAAAGTGTTGGAATACAGAGCCAAATAAATTAGCATGTGTCGTGATTCAAATACTTAATATTGTGCATATAACTGTATTTAGTACAATTTACTGCGTATCACTTCACCTTGGAAACTGGTCAAGTGTAACATAATAGTCTTTATAAATTAAACTGAAGTCATACATGACAGAGAGACAGAGAAGTTAGAAAAGGGAAGACATTTTAGGGAGACTGGCCAACCAAATCCTTATTCAACCAACACAAAAAACTTTTAGAAGAATAGTAGCATTTTTAGATTAGCCTCAGCACACAATCACCACATTCTTCCAGAAAATAATGTTGTAATTTTGTTTCTCAGATTTTCACACCTCGCTTGTTGTATTGTCATAAACTTACCCAGCCCAGCCAGAAGAGGTCTGGTGATCCCTCAGAGCCTGGTTCCTCTCTAGGTTTCTTCCTAAATCTCACTTTCAGGGAGTTTTTCCTAGCCGCCGTGTATCAACTTGGTCAACTTGGTTTTTTTTTGTTCAACTTGTTGATGTTTGCTCTGTCGGATTCAGGCTGGTGATTGTAAAAGCACTTTGTGACAACTTTTGTTGTAAAAAGGGCTTTATAAATAAATTTGATTGATTGATTGATTGGTAATGACATGCCTGGGTGTTAATTATTCCTGGTCAAGCACAGGCTTGACTTATCTATAAGACACATTCACTTCCTTAGGCTCAGAAGTGACAGGACGTTTTACACACGCCTGCAGTTTCAGAACATTGCTCATCGTGCTGCAATGTAGATATTTTTTAATTTCCATATATTGCCTCACACAAACTTGAATTTTCATTATGTCGTTAAAGCACTATAGGCAGCATTCGGATCCTCCCGTGTGAATATATCCATTACAGTAAATAACATTATCACTCATTAAATATTTGGTTATTGTGTCTGCTTGTCTGCCCTGAATTGAAAAGAGCCAAATGACACGCTGATGTCTAACTGTACAGTGCAATAATTACATTTCATCAGTAGTCATAACAGTTGCAGAGTCTTCGTAAAGCCTTCTGGGTTGTAGCACACGGTGATGGTTGTCACATGGCTACAACCAGCTTTACGGTTTTTGCAATAAATACCAGTGACAACATAGACAAGATAAGTGGTTATTCTTATTGGTTTGTCACATGAAACCCTAATCAATATTTAAAACCAACAAACGCAGAAATCCCAAAATAACAGACAGTCATATCTGACTCATGTCTCCTGTCTAATTTTAGGTATGGACAGAATATTCACCAGAGACTACCTGCAGTTGAAACACACGTGTGATGGATGCTCGTTATGGGCCTAAGTAGATATTACATTGAAAAGAATCTACAATGGTCGTTAATAACATTACTACACTGTACTCCTGATCAATTTGATAGTATCTCAATACACAAATGGGCATGGACGAAACCAGGTGCCCTACATTTGTGTTCTAAGTGCCTTCCAGATGATGATAACATACTAAAACGCCGTAGATAATTAATTATCGATCTCGGGGAAGTTCATGATGAGAGTATGATGTCACTGACATAAACTGTATCCCATCTAATCCATATTGCCTATTTAACCTACAGTACTTTTAATACTCAGCCAAATGGTTAAGGTCTAAATTAGGATTGGAATAGCCGGGGGAGATCTCTCAAAGAATGTGCATATAGTTTTACTGAAATGTATTACTTCCCAAGCTTCATCCAGGTAGTGTTTAGACACAGCAGAATAAAGGGCAAATACAACCGGAGGAATAAAGTACAACATGAATATATGCATAATGATATAAAGCCTATGCGAACATAAACAATAATACAGTTAGAATTTAAGTCATTAATAGTTACTCTTACTTGATATTTAGGTTGCTCCCAA
Organism: Dallia pectoralis; assembly: GCA_029465975.1. Taxonomy (NCBI): domain Eukaryota; kingdom Metazoa; phylum Chordata; class Actinopteri; order Esociformes; family Umbridae; genus Dallia; species Dallia pectoralis. The sequence continues at coordinate 2,114,017 of CM055761.1, read as the reverse complement.
TCGAAACTTGCCCTGTTGATCGCACAAATAAGCTGCTGAGGTCTTCACTTATAGACAATCGCTTGCTTTGATCTCTAGTAAAAAATAATACCCCATTCTATCATTAGATTGTATATTATGCAATATCTATATATATCTATATATATAATCCTGTGTATTTTCCAGCCCCTCTCTCTAAACTGCGGGTTACTTAACTGTGCTGTGACACTAGTAAAATAAAAGCACGGGGGAAGGGGGGGGCGGTGACAAATTATGCCTGAGCCAATAGCTTCACTTATTGGTTACATGTACATGTAATGACATGGCGCTGCCACATTTACCTAGAAAACATAATTCTAAGAAAAATGTGTTCAGCATAAAATGCATGCGGTTTCTAAATTAAAAGTAAATTTGAAAAAAAAATGCATGCCGAACTTAGATTAACTCATATGTTTGAATAATTCTAAGACAACTATTATTATTATGAATTAATTAGTCAATAGATTGTCGTAAAGAAAATGTATGCTGAAACCGTTCTTTTTTTTAAATAATTATTTTTTAATATTTATTTTTTATTTTTTATAATTTATTAGTCAATACATTGTCGAAAAGTCACATAGACACTTTTAAGTATGTAGTAAATACACAAGAAAAATCCACACATTATAATATCTCGATATGTACATTTTGTTTACTGTGTCCCTCTGACATGTGAATATGCTAATAAGACTATTTATAATGATAATAATTGTAAAGCTCTTAGTGCCGGGCTGGTCCTCTTCAATAGAAAGTTCCAGAAAACACAAAAGTTTTTTTTAAAAACTGTAGGGACTCTTTCCTTCGAGTTGCAAACAAATAAGTTATAGATACTTGAAAGAAAAGATTGGAAACCAGTCTACAGCCCCTATTGTTACTGAGTTTCCTCATAGAAAAGGACAATAAAGACAAAGACAATAAGTAACACATGTATAGCTGCTTAACACTTGAATTTAAAAAATAAACCACAATACAATACATGGACTATCTCTGGTCCTTGGGTAGGTCTAGAGTTTACAGGTAGATAGTAATAATTATTGATCTGCTATAATTTATCTCTAATTCCTTTAGGATTTAGGATGATAGGAACATAGCCAAAGCAGACGTGGGTGTCTGATTTTGGCAGACTGTTTGTTCCCTCATTGAGCTGACAGGCTGCTTATTCAGTGAAAAGGTTTGACACCTGTAGCTTGTCCTTGTGTACGGAAACAGACAGTTTCTCAAACTTTTCACAAAAGCCTGTATTGTTTTCCCCCTCGAATCACAGCATGTAGGTGTGTTATTGTGTAGACGTATTGTTTAGTAGCAGGTGTGTGGATCTAGAGGCAGCCTATTGACAGCCATTCTGGGTCGACTGGGTATTATGTGGGTTTAATTGAATATCTTCCCAATACTGCTGCACACAGTTTGTTGGATTCCAGATGAGGACGCAAAAATAATGTGCATATATTGAAGACATCGGCCAGGATGTTAAAGCTTGGTCTCCAATGGGTCTTCCAAGTGGAACATGACCCAAAATTTGTTTTTATTGTCTGTGTATATTTAGATATTTGTGGTAGGTCTGGCAGCTTAGTTTTGATTGGCACAATTGGCCAGTATTTGCTATGAATTACCCTGTGTGCCACAAGCTACAAGAACTGTCTCTAGAGATGTACTGGACCCAGGGAACATGTGATCATTTGGTACTCTCCATAAAAACTAGTGAGTACTAATACCCAGGGAACATGTGATCATTTGCTACTCAGAAAGTGAGTACAACTACGACTATTACCAAATTTATACAAAATGTGCATCTTAATGTTTAGCAAATAGAAGAACAAAACTTTGAATAAAGAAAACGTACAAAAGTACAGAAGACACCACAAAGAAAAATGTAATTGTTTTGTCAAACCCATTGTATACAGACTAACATATCACAGCTTTCAGCCAATCAACATGCCAGGCTTAAATCACAAATCCACACACGTCTTGTTACAAGGACAAGTTGTCCCAGAGAGAGCTGGCACATCGTGATGGCATGTTTTTTCCTCACCTTCCTCATCTTCCTTACCACCTCAGACAATACCGATCTCTCTTCAATGTAGCTACATGCTTACTGTAAGGGACAGAGTCCTGTTCCTCCATTCTACGGTGGTGCTGACACCTCCCCCACATTCAGAGAGAGGGAGCAATCATGGACATATGAACCACCTGGGCTGAGTTTCGCACCTGTTCTGTGTTAGTCGTTAGTATCTGTATATAGTTTGGTCTGTGTCAGTTTGTCAGTGTCGGGTCATTGTCTAAGTTTCCAGTTCTGGTTCCTGTTTTGCCTGTCCTGGACATAATAAATACATTTAAAAGGATTCTCTGCACTTGGGTCTGCTTCCTGACATCTGCCAAGGGCAGATCGTTACACTTACGTTTGGCCACAAGATACACCGATAATGCTGTGTCCCATGTTTTGTAATGATTTTGTGTTGGATAGCAGTGACACAGTTGAATGAAATAATACTTCATTGCCAAAGCCAGAAGGGGGCGAATATAGGTTCTCAGGCCCAGTAATAATCAGAAGTAATACGTTTGTTGATTCTCTCACATACAATGAGAATATATCTTCACTCTTGAGAGATAAATGGAGATGATTGTAAAACTCCTAGAGCAGTTATATTACAATCTTCCACAGTCACATATTCACTCACACAGATACAGGACGGTGAGAGACAGAAGTTAATGTTCTTTTATTGTTGGCCTCAAGTGAGTAACCATCCTGAAAGCATGTGTTTGGTAATGACGGGAGAGCTATCATTTGGCACGGAGAGAGGTAAATGTATTGGCTATAATGACACTGCAACCGATTTCACAGTGATAATAAGTTCTCTAACATCGTTTCTAATATTGCTTTTTGCCAGTGACATTAATTGGTTTCTTATTTTCTGTAAAAAAAAAGTATGTTAACAACTTGGTTTGTTTAATGATGCCAAGCAACTACTTTTTGATGACTAATCGGCAACTCTGGAGCGAATATTCACCAACTTCTATATTCTGACATTATTTAAAAAATATTTAAGCAAGAAAGTTTATGTGTTTACGTCTACGTTCACGTTACGTTTCTAAATGTTCATGTGCCGTTGCTTAGTTCTGTGCATGTAATCTCGCGGGGTTTGGGGGGGGTATAAGTGAAGGTGACAGGAGTCGTTCGTCCCCTTTTGCCTGTGTGACATGTCGCCTGTCTTACTTTCATTTATGGTTGCTCTGTTTGATTAAACTATATGGTTTAGTGGCGTAGGCTGGGGCCAGAACAACAGCCTAGTTAGTTAATAAATTGTGGTTTTCCGGTCAGGACATTACAATATACAGGATATTTCTGAAATACTCCAATGCAGAACTAGCTCCTTTCTATGAAACATGCCAGCTAGCTAGTAAATACTTGATTGCCAGTAAAGTCTAGAGTGCTTGATACATTCTGCAGGTGATTTGGCAATCAAAGAGGCAGCAGAGCTGTCAATCATAAAACGATCAATTAGTAGTATCTATTACCTTGCTTATTTACAGAATGATGCCCTGATAATGCACAAGCTCAATACTTTGTCCAAATCAATGTTGTTATTTCTATTTTTTTATGAAAAGTACAGAGTCTTCACACCAACAATATTTTGCATTTTCTTTACAACACTGGCACTCAGTCAGGAGATACAAAGCGTCGTTCTCCCACTGACTGTACCTGTGCCAAAGTTTTCATTCAAAGGCTGTCACTATTTAATTTTTTCCCATAAATCACACAATGAGAAATATCCACAAATGCCCCCGCATTGGTAAAACCTGGACCTCATTAAATTGAAATTGAATCATCCTGTCATAGAGCATAATTTGTCAAATAAATAACGCTTGACAAATGTAGTGGAGTTTAAGTATTTCGATTGGAACGATTTGTAACGAGTTTCCAGGGCTTATAATTTAAACCAATATATTTTAAACCAATGTCGTCAGCAGTTGCTTTCATTAAGTCCATACAATGCATAATAGCCGGAAGTTTGTTGTGTGAAAATCGATTTCGGAATTCATTATTGAGTATAACATTACATAACAGTCACACCCGGTACACTTTCCTATTGCACACACTTTCCTATTGCATGACTAACCGGTGGGAAGAAACCGGTGTAACAGCGCCATCTTGTGGTCATTTGATTTTAGAGTAGGTAAGTTTGTCTTTAAAAATACAATTTATGCTAATAGAAATAATTGGTAATTGTGTATACCAACAATCCTGAATATTTAAAATTTGAATATCACAAAAGTCCTTGAATGTGCTGTGCCACTGCAGAGAAATACATCGAAAAAACACTGACGCTCAATTTGTTTAATATTTCTCACTCCGATTTTTATCTCAATTTATTTGTGCATTGCACTTTATCACTATGTACATCCTGTTAGGGCGAACAGAACCCAGAAGAGAAACACAGAGACGGAAGTTCACACTATTAGTTGTAATATGTTTACAGCCGACAAGCAAACACATACAGTAGTTGTATCCAAATTGTATCACAACGTCACATACTTACAGCAGTTCCAACGCACACACATCCATTACGTTTATAGGGGTTAGCGTTTCAACAATGCCTTAGATGGACAGAGCTTTCAGTCAACGAGGAGTGTGTTTGGGTGATAAGCATAGAAGGGTTCTCTCACACACACACACACGCGCACACACACTCAGTGTACATACACACTGTACGTACTACACAGCCACAGCTCCTGCCATTTGGTATAGTCCCCAGATGAAAGTAGCAATCCAGAATGCACAAGAAAGGACCGTTTGTGTCATAGCAAATAGACGTGTCTTAACACTGTTCCGCCACAGACAGAGATAACCGACCTAGCTGAAACATTGACACGCAGTTGTTAGCGTGTTAAGACATATTTGTACAAGGCATTCTACTGAGCGTTTGTATGAAATCCTTCCAGAGTGAAGACAAAGGTCACATGATGTCACACTGGGATTGAGCGTTGACGGGCTCTCTTATGACGGTCTGGATGGCGGTCGATAAGCTCCAGAAGCTTCCAGAATGTTTTATGAGATGATGTGGAAGCCATGTTCGACGAGTTGAACGTTCAAGTTCTGTCATTAGGGGTCCAAGTCAGTGCATGCAGAGAAGATACGCATCGAACAAACGTGAACGCAGAGACCCACTTTGCTTAATGGGCCATCTGGAAACGGCATAAATGTGTCCTTATTCAGTAGAAAATTCCTCGGCTGGATACAGCAGAGCGATAGCAAAGTACCGTAGCCCGCTACAAAAAAATATGCAGAAATAAGAAAAAAATACATCTTTGGAAGTGAAAAAAGCATCAGAGTAAAATAATGTGAAAGTAAAGAATCATAAGTTAACATTATTTAAAGTTAATACGTAACAAATGACGTTGACAAGCTCAGTTGAACGTTAGCAGTGACCTTTTCGTTCCTCCATAGGTACAGCGGCGCGATATGGGATTTTTTGTCAATATATTTTTTTACATTCCATGTTTCCTCTGAGGCTGAGGAGATCGTGCTGAATGTAAAGAGAACTGTGGCTAATTTCTGGGCGACTGAAGGCGCAAATCAGTGTTTAGACCAATTTTTTCAGTTTTCTAAGGAGAAATAAACTGGTTGGTTCAAAAGAAACCAACGAGTTTAGAAAAACCACAACTCCGAGCCAGTTTTTTTGTGTGACAGTAACCACAGGCTTCGGTGAAGAACACTCACTAAAGTACTTGTTATCCAAGCTAATCATCTGGGTTGCTCCTAGAGCTCCCAGCTGGAGTCCTGCGGAAGCACATTTGATCCAGCTGAATAATCAGCGATCTTTCTTAGGTCACCACATACTGTGACATGTCTCCGTAAAGCTACTGAAAAACAAATGTCCACCGGACCCAATCTGAGGTCACGGTTCCTCTTGTAATGTGAATGTAATAGAGATGTCACGTTTAGGGAGTGATATGTACATATAGTTGTCATGACAACTGTAAATGAAGGCGCGGCGTAAACATTGCTATGGCAGACATGACGGAATCCCAGATGTTTGGTTCAAAGTCAAATAAGTGACAGTGTGTCTTTAACCTTGGCTAGCACCGTTCATAAAGTCGTGTGTATATATATATTTATGTCCTAGCTACAATATACCACCATGGCAAACCCTGCTGGAACTACAGGTGAGTCTTTATGATCTGTGTCGGGTGTTTTCATCTCAGCTGACGTCCCCCTGTAGACAGCTGAATGATCCTGCGTTTCGATTGGTTCAGGACTCTCTGCTAGGACATGTGGGAAATGCTTGACCAGGTCTAGTAACAGTTCCACCAGCAGACGCATATCGTAGGCGTGTGTTCTCCTAACGCTGTTACACTGTCAGGGTGGAGTCCGTGGGAGAGGGGGGTGGAGACTGGAGCAAAAGACCTGGAGGGGATTATGGATCACAAGGTGGGTCACGGAGGGGGAGGTGGGTGATGGAGCAGGGGGAGGTGGGTGACGGAGCAGGGGGAGGTGGGTGACGGAGCAGGGGGAGGTGGGTGACGGAGCAGGGGGAGGTGGGTGACGGAGCAGGGGGAGGTGGGTGACGGAGCAGGGGGTGGTGGGTGACGGAGCAGGGGGAGGTGGGGTACGGAGCAGGGGGAGGTGGGTGACGGAGCAGGGGGAGGTGGGTGACGGAGCAGGGGGAGGTGGGTGACGGAGCAGGGGGAGGTGGGTGACGGAGCAGGGGGAGGTGGGTGACGGAGCAGGGGGCACTCTTTCACATCAGTAGAGCGCTTTCTGTCCTTGGCTATCAAATTCTGACCAGGCGTCATTTAGTTCCATAAAAATCATCTTGGCGTACTGTTCATAGGGCTGTCCTGTGGCCTGGGAGGAGAGGAGAACAAACACTGTTACTGTACATGGGACATGGGGGTCTTATAAAGCCCAAATGGGGGTCTTATAAAGCCCAAATGGGACATGTGACATGGGGATCTTATAAAGCCGCTCCAGGATGTCAATGTCACAGGCAACGGAAAAGGTATGATGGTAGAAGTATGTGTTGGTTTTCAACCCTGGTATTGTTGTATAACGATACAGCTTTATAGTGTGTGTGTGTGTGTGTGTTTATGTTTGCATACAATCGGTGTGTATTTTTAACTGTGTGTAGCAAATCACCTCACCTTGTCTGGATGGACGACCAGCACAGCTTTGCGGTAGACCTTCTTGACCTGCTCCGGGGTCACCAGGTCAGCCATGCCCACTGGCTTCCATCGGGTCTCTCCTTCCCACAGGACCGTGTGCATGGTGGACAGCAGGGCCCGGATGTTCCTCTCCTTTCCCTCGATCCAGTCCAGAATCTGGGAGAGCCAAAGGAAAGGGGGTCTTACGAAATCATTCTGACAGAGATCAACCTTCACCAACACATTGCCCCAAAGTCTCCGAACTATTGGACCAAGTGCATGTAAAATGTGTAAAACCGCCTTGGGTTTAGGGCTTCATCGTCCTGCGTCTGACCCGTGACAACCTTAACCGTGGTACACCACTGTGACAGTACCTTGAGTTTCTCAGGGTCCATCTCTTTAGCCATCTCCTCCTTCCTCATCTCTGCAATTGTCCTGGGACCTTCCTTCTTTTTGGCTCCGGCGAAGCCTTGACCCGACAGCAGGTCGTCAAAGTCAGCCGTCGCCACTTTGGGCTTGGAACCTTTGGTAGAAAGAACATGTCGTCCAGTCATTACCCAGCATGCAGTGTTTCAAATCTTATCGCGAAGGACTACAAATCCCGTGACGGTAGGACAGCCAGCGACTCACCCACGTTGGTCTGCGGTTTCCCGGCTGCGTTGGGAGCGGCCCCACCTCCACCCATGGCAGAGAAGCTGACGTTGTAGTTGGGTCTGTTGGACGGGGAGGTGTGGGGCATGGCGTGGCTGGGACTGGGTTTGGGCTGGAGGGGCGGACCACCCTGGGCTTGGGGCTGCCAACCCGCCTGTGCCCCAACACCTCCAGGCTGCCAGGAGGGGAACCCGCTATTGGCCTGCCACCCTGCACCGTGCTGGGGTGATGGGGGTATCCGCGACGGGGAGCCCATAGGAGGGAAGGCAGGGGTGTTGCCTGTAGGGGTGGTGGGTTTACTGGAGAAGCACGGTCCTCCTACAAGAACGGGGGGCGACACGGATCATCGGGTGAGCGTCTAGTGCGTAACCGTGACAACGAGACGATACAGAAGCCTTTTATACGCGCCCGAACGGTATTGAAAGCCATCACTGACCTCCCAGATTGCCACCCAGGTTTCCAATGTCAGCGAACGGGTCCAGGGTATTTGGCTGGACCTGGTGTGTGGGAGTGCTGTGGATTGACCCGGTAGGACTGGTCGTGGCTGACTTGCTGCCCATACCGAAGCCCCCTCCTGACACAGGACACACCAGCAGAGGGCGCTGTTACTCACACTAACCTATTGCTAATGGGCGACTAACAACCCGGATTATAGTTTTACGTTGTTTATGGCAGTAAGTGGTTCCTCTGTTCTCAGACCCACGTCAGCACATTACTTATAGATGAGAAAAGATGTGTATGTGCGTACATTCAAATTCTACTACCCTGACGACGACTAAAATACCTGGAGATACTTCTCATGGAGTAAATTACAACTAGCGTAGGAATTAAGGTTTCAAGTTTAGGGTTAGGAGAGTTATTGTAATGTCTTTGGGATTAGAGCTACGAACAGGGTTGTGGGTTAAGGAAGATACCATTTTGGGATACATTGTAGGGTGAGGGGACTATTGAAATCCTAAAATGTGGGGTGTACCTGGAGCTGTTGCTTTTTTCCACTCCCATCCTCCCATGGCGGTGGGAGGCTGCTGAATGGTTACCACGGGGGGCGGGGGCGGGACAGGGGAGCTTCGGCCTATCAGAGCACAGAGACATCGATGACTAATGTAGCAGGTTAAGAGACACATCCGAGTGGTGTTCCATTAAGTCTTTCTGGGTAAAGATGGCAACGTTTCAGTTTGAGCCGTTTAATGTGGGATCCTGAAGAGGGCTGTGACAGACAGATCTTACAGAAATCACACAACCGTCACACATATACATACACATACATATACAATAACCACATAACAAACACACAAGAACCAGGGCCCCACCAGAGCCAAATCGTATAGTCATTAGCTTATTCTACATACCCAACACAACAGTTGGTACGTCCGTTGGAGTGACAGAATGATGGACCAGTACTGTACATTACCCAACACAACGGTTGGTACGTCAGCTGGAGTCATATGGAGTGACAGAATGATGGACCAGTACTGTAACATTACCCAACACAACGGTTGGTAAGTCAGATGGAGTAACAGATTGGTGGCTTTACAGTGCCTCTACAGTAGTCATGCCTCACCCATGCCAGTGTTCTGATTGGTGGGGGACGGCGAACAGGCTGCATGCAGGAGGGGGGCAGGCTGCCTCTGGTTACCTTGATTACCTGGGTTTGACAGGAAGGAACCAATCAGCTCCTGTGGCTTGGGCATCGGACCGGCCCCGAACGGATCGAACGCTAGGTGGGCGAGGAGAGGAAGACGTCCAGCATTAACGGTCAATTCCTGAACGCTATTTAACCGCGGTCTGGGTCTGGTCCGTAACTACGTACCGGGAGAAGAGCAGGAGGAGGTGGTGGTGGTGGGAGGGGGTATTTTCTGAGGGGTGGACTGGGCCGAAGTGGACCCGCTACCCGGCTGGGGGGAGGCCCCGAACAGATCCCCCAATAGGTCTGTGGCAGTGGAAAGCTGAGCAGGGGGACATGGGGGGTTCACAGATGCCCCATCCAGGCCCAGGAGGTCCACTTCTTCTGGGGGTTGAGGAGCCGCGACAGGGGCCTGGGGCTGCTCTGGTCGTTTGGGGCCCCTGGAGCCAGGCTGGGCCCCACCGGGTTTCTCTCCGCTTACGTTGCACTGCTGGCCGGACAAAGACAGCATCTCGTCATCCGAGGGCTCACTCTCCTCCCCGTGAGGACGGCCTTCTGTACCGCCCTGGGACCGGCTTGGCTCTAAACCCGTCAGAGAGGAGGGAGAGAGAGAGAGGGAGAGAAGGAGAGAGAGACAGAGAGAGAGAGAGAAAGGGAGAGAAGGAGAGAGAGATATGTATCAGGCCCAATCAGGAAGGCCTTTGGTCCATAGGGTTGTCTTCCACAAGGTTTTGTACGGGACACTTAACTTAGCTCCAGCTATTCACATTACTAACTGACACAGCAGTGTCTTGGCTAATCTAAGACTTGGTTAAGACAAAGATCACATTGGGCTCCATCTAACTACAGAGGCTAGTGTCTCTATCTCTCTTCTACTCTGGATCTTACCCTCCAAGTCCAGACCCTCCATCTCATCTTGGAAGGAGAGAATAAGAGCAACATTAGCATAGACGTCACTAGCAGACCTCCAGTACGGCTGTCCATGTGAGCGTCCGTGTGACGTAGGTTATGTTTGGGTACCTACATCATGTCTGTGGATGTGTCTGTGTGTCGTAGGTCCTGCATGTTAGCCTGTGTGTGTGTGTTGTGTGTGTGTGTGTGTGTGTGTGTGTGTATGTGCGCAGGTATAAATGCGTATGCGTGCATGTGCGCGCACCCATCTGGACTGACACAGTGTCCATCTGTGGCCCTGAATATTTATGACGTACCATCTGTGCCGTGTGTGTCTCTGCGTGGGCGTGTTTGTGTGTTTATCCGTGTGTTGTCCTCGCCTCACCTGCAATGGCCAGTGCCTCCTGGTGCTCCTGGTGACAGGAGAACAGCACGTTGGGGAGGAGGTCTTTATTTGGGAACTGTTCCCATGGTGGGGTCAGGTCCTTCTGCTTGTCTGTACTCTCCACCTCTATGTTCACCAACACGTGGAACAGCTGGGGGTACTTCTCTGGAGAGTCACAAGCATCAAGCTCGGGCCTAAAAGAGGGTGTGTGTGTGAGTGTGTGTGTGTGTGTGTGTGTGGTGTCAGATAGATCGTTGTTTAATTCATTATATTAATAAAGCCACCGTCCGTCACAACATTCGTTTACCTTTCGACACGGCATAACAATGAATACGTTAATAGAAGAAACAGGAGACAGAAACCCACTTTGTGAACTTTAACACGGAGGTCCCCGGAGCAATGAAGCCGGTGTGGAACTGGATCTGGAATATCTGGGTGTTGGACACCTGCAGACAAACAGAACAATTCATCATATTACGGAGAACAAGTGGTTCCCACGGAGTCGCTGGAGAAACACAATCGAAGGAGACCTACAGATCCATGAACATTGGAATGAAGTCACAGGTGCTGACTGTGTACTAGTTCAGACCACACACACTCACAGACACACATACACAAACACACACTCACACGCACTCACACACACTCCTGTCAGATTGGATAAGAATACAGTCTCTCAGTACCTCAGTATCTCCCAGGGCATGATCTCAGCCTGTTATTGCCAACATGTGCCAGTGTAGCACGTAACGCTCTGTAGCATAGCGTAACACAGTCTTGGTGAGTGGCATTGTTAGCGTGCTAGGCTAGCCCCGTACTGTACCTTGGCTTGCAGTCGTCCGCCGATGGTGTTCCTCATGTGGTAGACGGAGATGACCACGTCACCCTGGACCTTGACGCCTAGAGGAAAGACCACCTTACCCTCCTGAACCCTGTGCTCTCTGAAAGAGAGACCGATCGGCATGTGTGAATGTGTACCACTGTACTCACGACAGCCTTTACGAGTATTCACAAGTGCAGCACGCCATGGCAGTTGTCTTTCAAGGCTGATTTTGTCATGGGGTGTAGGTTAGTATTAGGGTTATATTGAGACTTTGGGGTTAGGGTTAGGTTAATTTTAGATTTACGGATGAGTGAAAATATAATTAGACCAACAGCGAAGTACTATGTATGTATGTGTGTGAATATGTATGTGTGTGTGGATGTGAGTGTGTGTGTGTCCACGAACCGCATCCTCTCATAGTCCTGTGCCGTCGAGAAGATCTTCGTCTCTCCTATGAGGACCTCACAGAAAGGTCTGCAGCCAACGCGTTGTTTGTTGAAGCAGGGTACGGGACTCACGGTGACGGCCTTGACCACCAGGGGTTTGGAGTGAGGCAGGGAGGGCTTCTCTGATACCATGCTGCACACATAGCCTATGTACCTGCGGCCGAGAGAGACACGGACAGGCACGTATGGTTACGCCACACACCAAACACCACAGAGCAGTGTGTAAGATCTATAGCGATTCCGTTGTCTGTGAAGTTTTTAGCAGAAGAAACATGTAAAAGAAACCGTTGTTTTCTTAAACTGTAGTGGATGAACAGTCTCGCCCCGATACTTTTAGACAACAGACCCCTGTCTCCCTGTCTGGACGGACAAATGAACTCTTTGTGTTCTGTGTGAAGCGGCTGTGTGGTCAAGAGGCAAGCTGAGAGGGTGTGAGGTCACAGAGGAGGTGTGTGTGTGCGTGATCAGGCGTGAATGTGTGTGTGTGTGTGTGTGTGTGTGGGCGCATGTCAGTTTTGATTGAGTGGCTGTTGTTTCTCTGTAACTCCAACATTCCTCACAGGCAGGCAGAATGTTGCCATGGATCATTTTATTTCACTGAAATTGGTGCTGCTTTGTTTTCAACTGCGATTGATCAGTAATCAACATAAACCACACACACACACTACCTCCTGTGTGAGGGCCAAAGGCCTGAACCTGGTCTCTTGGCACTTAGCAGCTGCATAGCGGGCACTGGGTCGGTGAAGAGGTGGCAGAAGCAGAACATGGCACAAACCAGCACACCCGAGGCAGCGCGGCCGTCCTGAAGAGGGAGAAGATCACAGTGTTGCTCCTCGGCTCAAGACCTCCCTCTGCCCTCTGCCCTCTGCCCTCTGCCCTACTCCCTCCTCAGATTGAGATTTAGAGGGAATTATAGAAAGATATATTAATAAGCGCTCTGGTTGTCATCTTACCGAGCATGTGATCACACACACATTCTTGGGGTTCTGTTTGAGCCAGTTGTGCATGTTCTTACAGACAGCAAACAGGTTATGCAGGCTGGGGGCCTGGCGTGATGGCCAGTTACACTCTGAGACCTGGGGGGGAGGGGGGAGAGATGGGGGTAAACTATAGATTAGAGGCATGCTGTGTTTGTGACATTACACACACGATCAAACACACTCTCCGTCTCTCTCACCCGGTTGGCGAACTTGGCACCGCGGTAGTTGCGCTGTGAGAGGTTGAAGACGGTGTAGTGGTCAGCGTGCCTCGAATCCAGGAAGGAACGGATGTCCTCCACGTGGTTCTGGTTGCCAATCTGCAACGTCTCCGCAGGATACGACATCACTGGCAGGAGACAGAGGCAGCCATAGAGAGGGGACAGAAAAGGAGATATATGAGCAACGCCAATGACAATTCAAGCCCTCCTCTTGTCAATCATCAGTCCTTGTTGTGTCAATCATCAGCCCTTATCTTGTCAATCATCAGCCCTCGTTGTGTCAATCATCAGCCCTCCTCTTGTCAATCATCAGCTCTCCACTTGTCAATCATCACCCCTCCACTTGTCAATCATCAGCACTCCACTTGTCAATCATCAGCTCTCCACTTGTCAATCATCACCCCTCCACTTGTCAATCATCAGCTCTCCACTTGTCAATCATCAGCTCTCCACCTGTCAATCATCAGCTCTCCACTTGTCAATCATCAGCTCTCCACTTGTCAATCATCAGCTCTCCACTTGTCAATCATCACCCCTCCACTTGTCAATCATCAGCTCTCCACTTGTCAATCATCACCCCTCCACTTGTCAATCATCACCCCTCCACTTGTCAATCATCAGCTCTCCACTTGTCAATCATCAGCCCTCCTCTTGTCAATTATCAGCTCTCCACTTGTCAATTATCACCCCTCCACTTGTCAATCATCAGCTCTCCACTTGTCAATCATCACCCCTCCACTTGTCAATCATCAGCTCTCCACTTGTCAATCATCAGCTCTCCACTTGTCAATCATCAGCTCTCCACTTGTCAATCATCAGCTCTCCACTTGTCAATCATCAGCTCTCCACTTGTCAATCATCACCCCTCCACTTGTCAATCATCAGCTCTCCACTTGTCAATCATCACCCCTCCACTTGTCAATTATCAGCTCTCCACTTGTCAATCATCACCCCTCCACTTGTCAATCATCAGCTCTCCACTTGTCAATCATCAGCTCTCCACTTGTCAATCATCACCCCTCCACTTGTCAATCATCAGCTCTCCACTTGTCAATCATCACCCCTCCACTTGTCAATCATCAGCTCTCCACTTGTCAATCATCAGCTCTCCACTTGTCAATCATCAGCTCTACCTTTGTCAATTGTTATCCTTCCCATATTGTTTCTGCTTGTTAAATTCGCGGGAATAACAGCTACTTTGCCTGTGGGACAGCTGCTACTATTCTAATCGGGGGACTGCTGATTGACATAGGAACCCAAAACCAAGAGAACAACAAATTTTATAAAATCCAAAACCTAAAAAGAATATTTCTCCTTAGAAGCCAAAACGAGGACAAGACCCCCCCCCCCCCAAATCTAAACCCACAACTTATGGGACAACATATTACCAAATAAACCAAGAGCAGCCTAACATGGCAGGCATGAGGGAGAAACTGCTAATGGAAACGTCTTCATCTCTCTTTCTGATACACACACACACACATTCATCATCAAATAGTTTGATTGGTACGAGTGGTATCCAATGTGTACTGACCTATGATTCGTGATGTGATGTAGGCAATGTCCAGCTCGCCTTTCGTGTACCTGCGATAGAAAGAATGTACATTAAATAATTTCTAAATAATTACATTGTCTACGACACTTGTTAACAACAAAAACTATGCATTTACACCAGACAGAATCTGTTCAGTGGCACTTATGTATGTTTGACTAAATATAGGACAGCCGTGACTATGGATAGAAAGAGTGAGAGATGAAGAGAGAAAAAAGGTGATAGGGAGAGAGAGAGAGAGAGAGAGAGAGAGAGAGAGAGAGAGAGAGAGAGAGAGAGAGAGAGAGGGAGAGAGAGGGAGAGGGAGAGGGAGAGAGTTAAAGTGAACATTTCAGAGAGACATCGAGAGACTGATACGAATAGAATGATGGAGCAGGCCAAAGACAGGCAGCTTACAGACCAATACAACATACAGTACAACACTCTACATACATACTACATACATACTACATACATACTACATACATACTACATACATACTACATACATACTACATACAGTGAGAACAGAGAGCTGCAGTTAGTCAGTACAGTTAGTAAGTCTGTGGGTCACATGTGCACGGCTTACAACAAATAAAATACACTATATACTCCGTAACAATATTTGTTTCTACCTCAAATCAAGTTATTTACTTCGTTCCACAGAATCCTGAATACATCCAATGCTACTGACTCTCACTAGGTTGTAGAGACTCATTCTTGATATTGCGGGGCTGTTTTTCCTGGGTGAAATGAATCCCTGCGTATCAGCCGGGCTCTAGGTAACTGGCACAATGAACGGCTATCAATTATTGACACACGAGAGAAAAGTGGAGAATGGAGGAGAGAAACGAGGGAAGTAGGAGAGGTGAGAGAGACATTAGAAGATCTGGGTTGAGAAAGGTTCAAAATAGTGATTGACAGTCCTAATCTTTGTGTCCCATGCTCTGCGAAGGCCCTGCTCTGTAAAGGACAGTTTCAATCTGGTCCAGAGATAGCAGAGAGTGTGTGTGTGTGTGTGTGTGTGTGTGTGTGGGTGTGTGTGTGTGTGTGTGTGTGTGTGTGTGTGTGTGTGTGTGCAGGCATGAGTCTCTAGAGACTTGCTCACTAACGGATAATAAAGAGGCCGCTTTGTGTGTCCAGAGCAGACGCCTGCGCAGAAATCATTTCTCTCTCTCTCTCTCTCTCTCAGGACCCGACCGTACCAGACACTCTATCCCTCAGGTCGGGTCATCGTTACCTCATTCTAGACCTCCCCCCTCTAGAAGCTACATGGACCATGAAGGACACGTAAACATCTCAGAGAAGCGTCTCCACTCTGGCTACAACAGGATGTCCCAGCAGACACACGGCTCAGTGAAGCTCAGCAGGAAAGGTTCACATCGGAGGGAGGACGTGGTCATTAAGGCACAGCCCAGCGGAACCATCCCTAGCCTGAGACAACAACACGTCATGCCAGGGAGGGCGTCCACCTGAGCCCAGCCAGGGTACTCGGATGTGGGGCATGGAAGACTACCCTGGTTGGTGTGACAGGTCCGCGGGGTTAGGGTTTAGGATTACAGGATAAGGGTTTAGGATTACAGGGTTACAGGGTTAGGGTTTAGGATTACAGGATTAGGGTTTAGGATTACAGGGTTACAGGGTTAGGGTTTAGGATTACAGGATTAGGGTTTAGGATTACAGGGTTACAGGGTTAGGGTTTAGGATTACAGGATTAGGGTTTAGGATTACAGGGTTACAGGGTTAGGGTTTAGGATTACAGGATTAGGGTTTAGGATTACAGGGTTACAGGGTTAGGGTTTAGGATTACAGGATTAGGGTTTAGGATTACAGGGTTACAGGGTTAGGGTTTAGGATTACAGGATTAGGGTTTAGGATTACAGGGTTACAGGGTTAGGGTTTAGGATTACAGGGTTAGGGCTCTGGATTACAGGGTATATCTGAGACTTACGTGGCCACCTGGTGCATGACTTTAGTGGACGTGTCCTTGAGCGTGTCCTTCAGGTTGTCCTTGAAGTTGCTGAAGAACTTCCCGGCTCCGCCCTTGACCATGTCCAGCAGGCCCCCGCCGTAGTTGGCGTCCATATCTGGAGATGGAGGACCTTTATGAATGTGGATGAATAGAGACACACGCAGAAACACACGCTGAGGATTCAGACACAGACAGACAGCATGCAGAACGGCATCACATTGTTTGTGTGGGTGTGTTTCAGGGATACACGTTATTGGGTTGTGGATCGCTGCACTCTAAGGTCAACCAAAAAACAAAAACTATGTCAAAGGCCAGGCGTAGAAAGTCGGTACACGGCAAAAGTACAGAAAGGGCGTGTCGATGAGGCCTCGGACATGCATGTAAATACTGTAAACTATAACTCTAAACTTGGAATCACACAAGAAGTCGTACGAAAGAAAAAACAATACCTCTAAAAGGTGGAAACAAGTCAGAATATATATGCTGATGAAGTCCTGATGGTAACGAACACAATTAACTCATTTTCAGGTGATGGGGGGGGGCGTGGTTGGACAGGTTGGTGAGTTGATTAGGGGCGTGGTTGGACAGGTTGGTGAGTTGATTAGGGGCGTGGTTGGACAGGTTGGTGAGTTGATTAGGGGCGTGGTTGGACAGGTTGGTGAGTTGATTAGGGGCGTGGTTGGACAGGTTGGTGAGTTGATTAGGGCGTGGTTGGACAGGTTGGTGAGTTGATTAGGGCGTGGTTGGACAGGTTGGTGAGTTGATTAGGGCGTGGTTGGACAGGTTGGTGAGTTGATTAGGGGCGTGGTTGGACAGGTTGGTGAGTTGATTAGGGGCGTGGTTGGACAGGTTGGTGAGTTGATTAGGGGCGTGGTTGGACAGGTTGGTGAGTTGATTAGGGGCGTGGTTGGACAGGTTGGTGAGTTGATTAGGGGCGTGGTTGGACAGGTTGGTGAGTTGATTAGGGGCGTGGTTGGACAGGTTGGTGAGTTGATTAGGGGCGTGGTTGGACAGGTTGGTGAGTTGATTAGGGGCGTGGTTGGACAGGTTGGTGAGTTGATTAGGGGCGTGGTTGGACAGGTTGGGAGACAGAGAAAGTAAAAGAGAGAGAGACAGAAACAGAGAGAGAGTGAGACAGAGAGATGATGTCCACCAATGTATTGTTCTAGTCCAGGAGCACTTCTCTTAGAGCCCAACCCCGTCCTATATCTGACTCGACAGTTTGGTCTCAGTCTAGTACTGCCACTTTAATCACTACATGAGCAACACTAAGATGTCCTGCGGAGTAACAATCCAGTTATGGCTATTTGAAATTCAACCAAAATCTAACACCTTATCAATCAAGCAACGGAGATCTTCAAGTGAGCCATTAAGCCGCACAGGGGGGACCTAATCTGACATAAAGAGGGAACTGCACTGACAACATTTCACTGATTAAATAGTCGCACATTAAGTCTGGGTGTAAGTGGACAAGAAATCCACAATGAAAAAATATTTCTGGGCTAAATGGCGAACGCTGGTGGGAGTTATGGGCTTGTGGTGGATTGGTTCTGGTGCTGTGAAACCGATCGCGGGCTGCAGAGTGCCTAGTCGTTTAAGACAACGCCCCGGTGGCTTCAGAACAAGTCGGTGAATGTCTTCGAGTGGCCCGGTCAAAGCCCGGACTTAAACCCGACTGAGCATCTGTGAGGAGACCAAAAGATCCCGGTTAACCAACACCCCCTACGCAATATCATACTGTTTGTTGGGATCTGCGAGGAACAATGGGAGGAACTGCACCAGTGCACGAGGAACCCTCAAGATGACTCATAGCTGTGATCAATGCCAAAGGTGCTTCATCAAAGCACTGAATAAAGGGTCTGATTACTTATGTATATTGGATATTTCCAGTCTATGTTTTTAAATAAATTCGCACAAATCTCCGCTCTCTAGTTACGGGGGATACAATAGTTGACAGATTGTTGGCAACCGATCTACGCACAGTGAATGCAATCAAGTCCATGACACAAGAAAGTGAATGGGTCTGAATGCCTTCCGAAAGACATTGTATCTTCAAAGTCGTGGTGTACTTGGGACATTTTTTCATATGCTCCTCGCAGACAATGTGACCAGTCAGCGTGTGTCTCTTTTAAAGTTCTAGAGGGTCAGAAACTCACAGGGAACTTCAAAGCCTCCTCCGCAGACAGCTATCAGAGTTGGCAACTGTTCTTCAACCTCCCACCAAAACACCCCGATTCCACCCTCCAAACAACCAGATAGAGACTTGGCCAGTTCTGTCAAACCGCCGCATCTGGTGCTAGGGTGAATCAAACGGAAAGACGGACAAAGCGGGTTGGCCTGAGAACTGAAGCAGCGAGACAAGTGCCTCTAATGTGGGCCAGACAGGAACTGTCCCAACAAACAGGCTCAAAGCTCCTCAATTATAGATGCAGCTGATAAGACAGGAGTGTGTGATTCATCCGTCTAAGGAACACGCAGCTTTTCCTCAATACTGACCTGTAGGAGATACCCAGAGAAAAAATATTTCTATAGCAGCAGATTTGCCTTGTGACATTATGCAAACTATATCTTCCACTAGAAGAGACCATCAATTATCCGTTAGTAGAAAGAGTGCAAGATATTACTTTACCGAAGGCCAAATTTCACTGTTCCCCTTCATTTAACGTTTGAATATTCACGGCAGGCTGCTGTGACGACTCTCTAATCTATTATTCATTTCATGTCAATAAAACAGCTCTACTTTAAGAGAACTGCCCTGGATTTCGAGAGATGATTGCGGGTCAGTCTGATGATTGCCTGGACGGGTCTCAGCAATCCCTATCAAACACACCGGAGATTCACAAGCACCCGTTTCTCCTTAAACCAAAGGGAAGCACTTGAATACGGTCTCACCTAAACCCCTAACCACATCCCTGTTGTCTATCTGTGACCTGTCAGTCAACCCGTCTCTGTCTCTGTGCACGTCGCCGTATCCGTTTGCTCGGTCTGTCCGGTCTGCATTTGTGCCGTGTCTCTGTAACGAGGCCGGCCAGATGGAGATGGGAGTCGTCAGAGCTCTGATGTTTACTGAGCCAGCATGCAACGACGTGCAAAGAGGCGGAGGAGGAGGACTCCGTCACCACACACGCGGTACCTTCGACAGAGAAGCCATCAGCACTGCAGAGGCCCTACAGTCTGCTAGGCCAGACACACTGATCTGACACTCTGCCTGCTCACAGAGACACCTGTCCCCCACTCCCACCTACCCGCTATATCTGTATCTACCGTCAGCTCGGATAAACCCAAACCCGGTCCCCAAGGTGAGGCTTTACATTGCACTGCGCTATAAGGAAAGCTCCGTGGACAAGATTGACGCTAACTATCAACGAACTGTGGTCATTTCAAATCTCCGATAGTTACATCTTATAGGCCACTGCATATGCAGAAAATGAATGTATAATTTTGAAAGGAAACATAGACAATGACTCTATAGTATTGGGCTAAAACGATACTAGTAATATAGTATTGGGCTAATGGGAGTTTCTTGCTGTGTATATCAATCTATAACTACCAATGGTAATCACGTATAGGACTACACATTAACAGGGTGATTGATTCAGGAATATGGATAAGATAAAGTCTGATGTGTGTACGTATAATTAAATTAATCAAAATAAAATACTTGATCAACCTTAATGTGTTAGACACAAAGTAATGATAAATCATACCAGGTGATGCTTCTAATCATTATCACCAATACATGGATATACATGAAAACATGCATGGAAACAATTAGACATGCACACAATTAGACATGCACACAATTAGACATGCACACAATTAGACATGCACACAATTAGACATGCACACAATTAGACATGCACACAATTAGACATGCACACAATTAGACATGCACACAATTAGACATGCACACAATTAGACATGCACACAATTAGACATGCACACAATTAGACATGCACACAATTAGACATGCAAACAATTAGACATGCACACAATTAGACATGCACACAATTAGACATGCACACAATTAGACATGCACACAATTAGACATGCACACAATTAGACATGCACACAATTAGACATGCACACAATTAGACATGCACACAATTAGACATGCACACAATTAGACATGCACACAATTAGACATGCACACAATTAGACATGCACACAATTAGACATGCACACAATTAGACATGCACACAATTAGACATGCACACATCGGACAAAATCTTATTTAACCCGAATTGAAATATAAAACAGTTCCGGGAACACGCCAATGGACCGGCGTGCTCCGCCTCCTGTGCAACCGGGAGACATGATCCCATTATCCCGAGCAATGGCCTTGCCTGCATCCAGGGAGCCTCCGAGTCGAATAGCAGGATCGCCTTACCTGAGCTGTCCATGGTGCTGCAGTCGTCCCCGCACAGCGGCCCTGCCTTCGGTCCTCCTAGGATCGCCGGTACCGAGGCTCCGCCGGTATTGAAACCCCCGGTGGCGCTATCGACCAACTGCAAAGATTCATAGCCGTCGTAACTGCAGGTCTTTTTCTTATAGCCACCCAGTAGGCTCATCTCAGTTGAGAATCACACATGCATGAGAAAGGACAGCAAGCCAAAGGAACACGCACATATTCTGCACGACCAGATCCTGGATAGCTTCCCGGATGCGCCAGATTTGCGCATGTATAGTTCCTCTGTACCCTATCGGTGTTATTCCTCCGGGAAACAAGATGAGGTCGGTGTCATCAGGCGCGCATTTACCGGAGCGCATTTACCGGAGCGGATATTATTAACCAACGTGATATTATATTTTTTGTATAATAATATGTACACATCTACCTCTGGTAACGAATGCCACTTTAACTACATAGAAATAGCAAAATAGCTATATGTTTATTAATGATCCTGGTTTATTTTGCAATATCATGCTAAAAATATTTCAGTATGAAATAAAAATCTACATCTACAGTCTCAATTCCTTAGTGACCATAATTCAAGCTGTGTAATATAGACTATGGTTATCAGTACAGCTTCAAAATAGAATAATAGATTTATTCGAGAGCCAAAGTCTTAGAACCGACCACAAAGAAAACACTTGGTGTTCTGGAACATGCTTCCATCCTTGGCCCAGTCCCCTGGCAACTAAACGGGTTCATGGTTGCTCAAAGCAAAGCTCAGCCTGGGAACCCCATTACATGAGCCCTGGACTAAAGCCCAGGAGGGAAGGGAATGTCCAAAAAGGGAAATAATTCGGCACGTAACCGGACACGAAGTGCTGCTCTATTGAAAGAGGTTGTTTTCTCAAAAAGTCAGCCCCACAACTACACACCTCTACCCCTGATGTACTGCTTCAGGATGTCAAGTCATGCCCAAGGTTTACAAAGCAAATGGTTATGGTCTTTGCCCAGAAGACTGCAGTAGGATATCAAAAAGACAATAATGTCCCTTGAAGCTCAGGCTTTAACTACCAGTGACTACATGGATGGCAGTGGTCAATATACTGGAAGAAGTGATCACATTGATGATGACAGTTGATGATGAGTTTATGCCAGCTGTACTTCCTCATAACCCAGAATAATGAACAAATAAGACAAAACATGAAAAGCAAACCAGCAGAGACAGTCCTTAACTTGCTACAATAAAACAAATGACAGCAATTAAAATACCCCAACTACATCAGCGTACCTCCACCTTTTTTCACATGCATCCTCTTTAATTTCAGCAGTTTTCTGTTGATGCTTGATAATTTACATTTTCCTTAGGGTGTTTTAGGGTGGGTAAGTACTTCGGTAATAATCTTAATCAAAAGCATTTGACTGTAATTTGGGTGAAATATCCCTTTAAGCAGAAGTTACAGTTTAACCAAGATCTTGTGATTCTTTACTAGACTTTTGTGTCATAAAGGTTAATAAAAGTTAATTTCAGCTCTTCAGCTTTATACCGCCTTAAACATTTTTCTGCCGCATACATGTTGGATGGCAAAACAAGGTAATAAAATGTTTAAAAGACATGTCCATCTTATATCGAAGACTACTTTGTACATTTTAGTAATTAGCAGATGCTCTCATGCAGAGGAATTTACAGCAGTGAGTGCACACAATATCATACAGCACAGTTTATGAATCCAGCCTACAATACAACACTCTAACATAACTACTTAAAGAAAGCCATCATCTATAAAGGCGGATAATGGATTAATGATTAAACCTATACTGGTTAAATCTTTATCGACCCCTGAAATATGCTGGACATGGCTAAAAGCCACACAGAAAAAGTGCTTTATCTGGGTGTAGCCCACAGTCAGCTGTTGGCTTTATAGATTCTGCATCTTCCATTCTGAAACATGTGAAACTCTGACCCCTTCTGGAGGCAACTGTTTTAATTACTGTATGCAAACTATTGTACGCAATTCCATAAAGCACACAGATGTAACACTTCAGACACAAATTTAGTCTCATTATGTGCCAAAAAATGCAGGATTCCAGCAACAATATAACTACTATCAAACCAGAGATAAAACCGGCCAAACTCTCACACCAGGTAAAATCCAAAGTATGAATGTATTTAACAATTAAGGGTCAATTGATTTCTAAAGGTGTATCATCACAGCTAAAGGTGAGATCGAAGGGCTTGCTCATTTAAATATAGACATGCAATGTGAGATCATAAATCTCTACTATCTGCCACCACACTATCCTTGTTAAATGACCAGTTCATATACAATTGAGAGCAGTTATAGTGTTTACAATGTGTCTTATAATCACATCTACGCATCATTATAAAAAGCTATGTTTTGCACATATATGTAAGGTATACTTTCATTTATTTATCATTAAAATACCACAACATCGTCAGTGGGTTGGTGGAAGTTCTGGAGGTCAGAATGTCAAACCCGCATCTCATCACGTGATACAAATCGTCACCACCAACCATCACATGAAAAACCAGGACTGGCAACCCGTCACTTCTCGGATCATGCCAGGGGGATATCCTCTCATATACTTATCATCAACGAAACACAAACCGTAATAATAAAGATTGGAATGATAAAGGTTGTCTCTGAGGTCTTCTTCCACCTCCATTGTCTGTCAGCTGCCTCCAACAATATAGCTAAATGTCCTCCATGCATACGTCACCTGCGGTGTAACTATTTATAGCCTTAAGTATGATTGCAAGTGTTAGATCCATATTTTTAGCAAATGTCAGCTACAAAAATGATCAAATCAAGACAACCGGATCGGGTAACGGTATGTGTTAAGCGGTTTTCCCGTCATTACGCATATTTCATTGGCTTGTATCCTGAGAAAACACCTGCACTGAAAAATAAAACCCCATCTTATAATAAAACCCATCTAATAATAAAACCCCATCTAATAATAAAACCCCATCTTGTAAAAACGCCTGCTTGTCAAACCGTACTGCAGATGAGCTATTCTGAGGATTTAGCCAACATAGGAAAAGATTATCATTATGTAATATTCAGATCTCTCCTGGAACAATCACATGACGATGCATTGGGTTCCAAAATATGCATTTCAGTGGCATTTTATACGAAACGTGAAATATGTGGTCAAACCACTTATAGGTAATAGGTAATTATTTGTGACATACCTTTCAGAGGGCCCGTTGTCATCATCTTATGTCCTCAGATGTGCAAATGTGGCCGAGACCCCCAGCTGGGCACAGATAAATGCCCACCTTTGATTTATCATTTACCTGTCAAATGTCAAATAGCCGGGGTGTCCTTCTGCAGCGGTGCCTCGACTGGTGCACGGGTAAAATGTCAATTCTTATTGGAGTTTGGCTAAAATTACCAGGGCTAGGACATAATATCACCACCTTGCATTTGCGAGAGCTAAACTGAAATGAATGCGAGAGCACAAATGGCAGATTTCACAATCATGCGTAGCGGTTTATCTGTGCATCTTCATGGGTTCCGGGTGTCATATAGATCTATGCTCTGGTTCCGGGTGTCATATAGATCCATGCTCTGGTTCCGGGTGTCATATAGATCCATGCTCTGTAAACTGCGCAGATCCATATCACGGCCTGCTGGTATAATAAAACCTGGCAAGGAGTTCCGGACTGGATCAGTATTCATGCCGTTACCATGCCATTGTTCAGGCTGAGGAATTGGTAGACGATGTGCTGCAACGACAGGCACAACCCCTGGTAATGGGTAGTCCCAATTATAGACCATGTGCAGTCAAATTACATTCACAACACCAGTCAATGTAGAAACTAAATATAAACTGAAATTCACTCTTACCGTTAATATACAATTCTGTTTCCACATTAAGCATGTTTGTAGTATAAGTTTATAGTAAGTATAGTCTGTGATATAGGGAAAATACATTTTATTTTTGCAAGATTTAAACAGCAACATATTTCCCGGAGAAAACAATTAGGATCAGTTTTTAAAAAAAAACACATTGAGCCAACACCGGATTTCTGTTTGACACATGCAGGTCAAATCTGTGTCCAGGAAAGTGTCCAACTAAAATTTGGTACAACACAGCAATGGGGTGGGGTAGGACACAAAGTATAAAAAGCTATCTAGCCACAATTGGGTTTTCAAATACACACAGCACCAAAGAACGTTTACAAAAGCTGCTTTTTGCATATTATTGAAATGTGACAGGAAACACAAGACACAATGTCCCCAGAAACTGTGTCCGGGCATTGAACATCGACTTTGTAATACAGCAATTGAGATGAACACTTTCATTGGATAAAAAATAACTCTTCTTCAACAAGCCATTAAACATAAAGGCCCAAGCTACAACTCAAGAGGAACAATTCGAACACCGTCTTCGGTTATAAACAAATTTCTTATAGTAATAGGGCAATCATGAAAGCCAGTTTACAGTCTTCGTAATTTAACAATAATTTTTGTGAAACTATCTTATCTGGTTAAAAGGTGTGGATGAAAACTGTCCTAAAGGGCATGTGCTTGGAGGTGAAACTACACACCCCTGTTCTACGTGGTACAGAGGAGTTTATTATTTATTACAAGCTTTGGTCCTTAAATAAATCCCAAACCCGGGGCTCCTTTACTTGCAGAAATTTTCATAACCAATGTCTTTAATATAATACACCCGTGTGTTTGGCCTGTGCTTCTGCTTGGTCATCTCTGCTCTCTGCTCAGGGCAGTGGGGCGTGCTGAGTAACTGTCTGTGAGATGCTGGGGATCTTGGTACTGATGAGAGAGTTAATGTAAGGCCAAATCCTGTCTGTCTCTGTCCCAGAAAACGTGTGCAGTATGCTCTTTGACCTGTGGGGAGGAAAACAAGGACAGGCGTTCGATGAACAGTGGCATAACATAATGATATGAGATTGGAATAAGACACTGATTATATTAGCATATTGTGCAAGTGACATATAATAAGTGACATACTTGTACAGGCCAGATACTTGTAGTGATAATGTATAAGTGACATACTTGTACAGGCCAAGTACTTGTAGTGATAATGTATAAGTGACATACTTGTACAGGTCTATGACAGGCTTAACCTGGTCCTTATAGTGATAATGTATAAGTGACATACTTGTACAGGCCACATACTTGTAGTGATAATGTATAAGTGACATACTTGTACAGGCCAAGTACTTGTAGTGATAATGTATAAGTGACATACTTGTACAGGTCGATGACAGGCTTAACCTGGTCCTTGTAGTGCCTCAGTCTGGCCACTAGAGCTTCTGGTTTGTCATCCTCATGCTGGATCAGTGGCTCACCGCTGATGTCATCTCTCCCCTGGGAGATAACGCGACCATGACAACATAATCATAATTATTACTGTTGTTAACGCATTTTCATAACTCACACATGTTCCCAAATATAGTACAAAAGGAGTTACACATGGAACTTAAAATCTAAATGTTTTTATTTCGGAGCTAAATATTTAACAGGAAGATCGAATATGTTACATGACAATACAGGGGGAAGGGTAAACCTGTCTGCGTGGAGGGTTGAAGCCCAAGTTGTAGACCCTTCCGCTGGCCGGGTGGACCCAGCGTTCACTCAGCCTGTCCTTCAGAGTCTCAAAGGGAATGTTGAGGCTAATGACCAGATCCAGGTCACAGGTACTGTTCAGAGCATTGGCCTGGGCCAGAGTACGGGGAAACCCTGGGGAGGGTAACATATTTAATGTTTGTGTCTATGTGTGGTTCTGAGTGTGTGTGTGTGGTTCTAAGTTGTTGTATGTGTGGTTCTGAGTGTGTGTGTGTG
Source organism: Dallia pectoralis (assembly GCA_029465975.1). Lineage (NCBI taxonomy): Eukaryota > Metazoa > Chordata > Actinopteri > Esociformes > Umbridae > Dallia > Dallia pectoralis. The sequence continues at coordinate 2,087,112 of CM055761.1, read as the reverse complement.
TGGTTCTAAGTTGTTGTATGTGTGGTTCTGAGTGTGTGTGTGTGTGTGTGTGTGGTTCTGAGTGTGTGTGTGTGTGTGTGTGTGTGGTTCTAAGTTGTTGTATGTGTGGTTCTGAGTGTGTGTGTGTGTGTGTGGTTCTGAGTTGGTGTATGTGTGGTTCTGAGTGTGTGTGTGTGTGTGTGTGTGGTTCTGAGTGTGTGTGTGTGTGTGTGTGTGTGTGTGTGGTTCTGAGTTGGTGTATGTGTGGTTCTGAGTGTGTGTGTGTTTGTGTGTGTGGTTCTGAGTTGGTGTATGTGTGGTTCTGAGTGTGTGTGTGTGGTTCTGAGTTGGTGTATGTGTGGTTCTGAGTGTGTGTGTGTGTGTTTGTGGTTCTGAGTTGGTGTATGTGTGGTTCTGAGTGTGTGTGTGTGGTTCTAAGTTGTTGTATGTGTGGTTCTGAGTGTGTGTGTGTGGTTCTGAGTTGGTGTATGTGTGGTTCTGAGTGTGTGTGTGTGTGGTTCTGAGTTGGTGTATGTGTGGTTCTGAGTGTGTGTGTTTGTGGTCTTACCATCCATCAGCCAGCTGTGGCGAGTCATCTCTTCCAGCTTTGTCAGTAACAGCCGTGTTATAACATGGTCCGGCACCAGTAGACCCCTATCTATGTAGGTCTTTGCCAAGATACCAGCCTCTGTGGAAGACATGAATATCTATATGTTAAAAGCAGTAAGCTGGACTGGGACTTTTGGCTATTGGCAGGCGTAGAGAGCAAACCTAAACAAGGATTAGTCTTTAAATGTTTACTTTTGTTTGTTTCCCTTTATTTCCTAGCTGCTTTCTTTTAGCAGTTAGTCATTTAACACGTTAACAGTTTATAAGACGCCTCTAAACTGAGGTAATCAATAATTGATATATGAATTTGACAGACAAACTAGATTGCAACAACTGACACATTGGCAATACAACAAGTACACAAACATATATGAATCTAGACATTGATGATACCAGATTCAGATTTACACAAATGTCTAACATAACAAAATGCGTCACTGCCCTGCTGTTATAAAGTCCGGCACAGGGCCAACTTGGAAGCGACTGCCCCTCGCCTGAATGTAGGCCTCTGCACTGTTACAACAATATTGTTCCAGTCTATAAAAATAAAAGCTCAATTCTGCTCGACTAGTTAGTATACGCAAACTTGGTAAATATTTTGCAATATATGAAATATAGACAAATAATACGAAAACATACGAGAAATATTTTATCGATTATATTTTTTTTAAACGACGTACCTGTTTTTGCAGTTATATTCTCCCGAAGGAAGTCTCCACTGGACAGATGTGTCAGGGCAAATCTGTGCGCAATTCTGCCTGAAATGGTCCCTTTCCCTGAGCCTGGTGGGCCCAGTATCACCGCTCGGAACAGTTTAGCCATTATAGGACTGTAGTGGTATCGAGAGGAAATACAATAATAAATCGACGTGCATCTTTGAATGTCGTGCACCATACACCTTATAAAAGTGCATGGCTGCTTTTATAGCCGTGCATACGTCCGTAGATTAGTACATTATATAAGTACATTTATATTAGTACAGTGTGTAAAGTGTTCAGATAGTGGAGTTAAACAGTAGGACTAGTATATCCTAATAACACAAAATCGAACTTGCCAATGTATACCTATTGCAACAGAGAAGGGAATATGTGGGATTGGCACAAGTCTCATTCACTCAATCAGCAGCACAAATCGAACATTCTAGATGTCTGCACAGATTGACAATATAAACTGAGGAAAAGGCAAAGCCAAACACATCAGATGCATTTCAATCTGGTCCTCACCTCCGATTTTCGATTCGTGGGTCCTGTCAAAAGTATGCGATTGGTAAGTGTTTCAAGTTAGACACTTTTTATTCCCTGTCCCCAAATGAACTTGTCTGCGTCTATAGGTAAAGCATTCTCCGTGCGAATGAATCCAAGGGCTGCCATCATAACGCCCTATTTCTTAGCACCTCCCTGACACATCATCTAGATAAATCTGGCGACGTGTGCGCAGGAACTTGGTTCCGGTTGGGCATCTGGGACCTGTAGTTTTCTATCGTGGTGGACTGTAAATGCACTGAACCAACCATAGTTATGTCTAACTGAAACGTGGGTTCCCTACCTGTTTAGCTTGGGTTCCCTAAAGCTCACTGGTCATCATATAAAGCTCACACATATAGAAGATTACTAAGGATAAATCAATCAATCATGCATAGTTTGTGTGATCCACGTAACGCACACTTACAATATTGGACACACTAAATGAATTATTTGTAGGTTAGTTATTTGACTTGTATTTATTGGACTGTATTTAAGTTATTAAGATATCATCATCGTGTCACCCCAAACCGCACCATGCATTGCTTAAGGTTTTGTTAATAGATTAAATATTAAAGCTGATAATTGTTATTTTGCATATCTCCTTATTGGCTTGTTTACATATAGAGAAGGGGTGTGTTACAATGACGGTGTAAAGAATAGTAATGGGATAAATCCGAATAAATGTTCCCACTCATGCGTATAGGACCGATTGACACACCACTAACAATTCCAAAAATAGATGCAGTTGTTGACCACAACAATTAATGCAGTCGCAAGTGAAGGGGAGTTGTGCGTGTTCCCGTGTCCCTCTGAAACAGTGCCTTCACCCTAACGCAGAGACGCGCTCATTGCGCGCAGCATTTGCGGACGGAGGAATGTAGAGGACTTGTTGCGCGCCATACGGCCACGTACAGTCTGTTGGGGTCTCCACTGCTGGCGTCTCCGCTGGTGTCTCCGCTGGAGTCTCCACTGGTGTCTCTCCACTGGTGTGACTCCACTGGTGTCTCCCCACTGGTGTCTCTCTACTGGTGTCTCTCCACTAGTAACCTGCCTCATCCATCACACCGAAATAAGTAAGTGGAAGTATTAGAAATGCAATGTTAACTAGGGGTGCGATGGGGGCCGGAAACATGTGTGCTGTTGGGCTTTTATTTTGTCACATGGCTGAAAGACTTCAATAATAACAAAAAATGGCGACCATCACACGCTGTACGATGTTGCGCTCTTACTGCGTCATTAAAACCATTAACGCAAACACGGGGGTGAAACGCTCCACAATGCTTGCAAGTGAGTAGGAATAATATTGGTTATATTTTGCACTGCATGTAAATGTAAATCTGAAGTGCTCATGTTAATTTTAACGATTTTAGTATAGGTCTTGTATTTGTTTTTATCTAGAAGGGTGGGTGTGTGCTGGCTGGGCGTTAGCGTTTGGCTGCACAATAATAAGCCTTATTCTGTGACATGGTATTGTTATTGGAGATTAGAGGTAGTATGTATACATGTTCAAATGTAGAAAACGACAGTAACATAGGGGTTTAAATAGCCAAAGCATACTCTTCTTGTTTTATATATAGAAAACAAGCTTTTATAACATGTGAGTTGAATAGGTGGAACAATTGCATGTTAGAATTTTTTTATTTTTTACAAGTGTTTTTGCAAGGACTTGCATTCAATGTAAACCCGTGATATTATTAATTTATATTAAATAGGCGTATAGGTTGTTATGATAACAAATCTAGTGTATTGACAGTTTCCTATGGGCTTTTAAACCGTCCAATTATGCAAACAGTGTTCGTATTTTTGCATGAGATGGCGGAGCAGTTGTCTCCTTGTTGCGCACTTAGTTTATTTTTCAGAAAACATTTGGCAAGTGCTCGTGTGACACCAAACCATGGCAGCTAATCGAGTTGTTTACCTGAAGCGGAGGGAGGACAGCCAGAGAGGAGGGAGGACAGCCAGTGAGGAGGGAGAACAGCCAGGGAGGAGGGAGAACAGCCAGGGAGGAGGGAGAAGAGCCAGGGAGGAGTCTCCGCTTGCAGGCTACGCGACTGGACTGCCCGAGTGCCTCCGTGCGCTGAGGGCGGAGCCTCACGAACCATAACAAGTCCTACGTCAGTGCTGTGGTGGGTATTACATAAATGGTAAACATTGGTCGACACATTTACCAGGTTTTATTTCTGTATGCATGTAGCTTTTGTACAGCAATGGATTAAAAACACGAACATGTTCAGAGAAGCTCATACCCATGCAGTCGTTGCACATGTATTACATTGTAATGGATATTGCATTTATGAGGTGATAAAGACATTTTAATAATGTTATAGCGTTCTAGAATTGTGTAATGCATGTTTGAGTTGTAACTAATATTTAATGATTGTAGCTTGGTTGCCAATGCTTTTTGCATGCATTTCTTGCACCCTGAACTCCACGTTATGTGCCAAAAAGTAGCAAGTAGTGGTACTCGGAGACTAATTCAGGTGATTAATTACTAACTATATGCTATGTGTAACAATGACCATTATTTTCAGTAGTTCATTATTCTTTTTTATGCTTGTAACTTGATACCATATATACACCCGTGTTATAGAGAGATATGCCCAACGGTATACAGTGTTGTGTGATTTTAAGTCCTATTTACATCTACTGACATCATCAAGACGAGTGGCATCCCAGCAGGGCCGTGAGTTGTACCTCACTCACCACGGCTGATACAGAGCCTGCGGTGGTACTAACTGGGGTGCTGTTTCTTGCCTCTCGTCTCCTGTCCTCTAGACATGGTTTCCAGGCTGCCCTGGTTCAGTTATCACTGTGCTGATGCTGTACATCTTAAAGGTACAGTACTGTGATAACTGAAGGATGGCTGCCACCTTGACAAACTTGACCCTGAGGAGACGGAGGGAAAGATGATGTGAAGTGGGATGAACGATGTTGGGCAACTGGTGCTGCTGGATCTGAGGTGAGTCATAGAGCGGGAGTTGTAGAACGGGAGTTGTAGAACGGGAGTTGTAGAACGGGAGTTGTAGAACGGGAGTTGTAGAACGGGAGTTGTACAACGGGAGGAACCCGCCTCTTAGGTTCTTAGATGTTAGATAGTACTCTTCTTCTAGTTTACTTTTGTAAAATAACATAGTATTTTAATTTATTTTCAAAAATATATAATGATTGTTGCGCGTAATGATTAAATGAATATGACTAGAATTGCTAAATCTGTTTTTTCATGTTTTTTTTTCTTCAAATGGAAATAAATAAATTGATGTGATAAACAATTCAAAAATCATGTTATTTCTAATGCTTAAGATGTGTGGTCATTGTGAACAATGTTATCAATTTCTAGAAATATAAGGCATCTGTCAAAGCCATTACAGCCCGTGTCGCCCAAGATTGTCATTCAATGAGCCCGCTAGCTAAGCACATTAGAACGGTAAGACTTAGCCTGGGATTTGGAGCAAATCTATCTAGCTTGCCAATTCTGCGGATGCATGAGTAAATTGAACACATGTAAACCAACTGCAATCCTGTCAGCAGATCAGAAGGCATGGGTGGAACCCGTGGAATGTTATGGGGTTCCCCCCAGTAAGCTGCCTTGAGCAGTCAGTTAGGTAATAACATGTCAAACCAAAAACACTGTTTGAGGTGATAATTTATATTCTCCTCATCCCAAAATGTAAAGTGGAAGAGATCATTGTTAATAGAAAAGGTAAGTTTAAATAAGAAAGTAATATAAGTAAGCAGTAAAAATGAACACACCTCCGGGAGAAGTTTGTGTTTCCCCGCCCTGTGGGATGGTGGAATGGGTCAACTCTGACGACTCGAAAAAGAGAGATCAAGTTTAGTAATAAAAGTTATCGATTGACAGGACAACTGCAGTAAATTTATGTAGGACTCTTTTAACACATTGCACACATAACACAAGATCACACCCTTAGGATGTTAGACATATAGAAAATTCCTGCACATGTACACCGATCACAATGACAGGTGAAGTGAATAAAACTGAAAGTCGTTATAATGAGATATAGGCAGCAAGTGAAAATGTTCTCCTCAATGTGTTGATGTGTTAGAAGCAGAGATAATGTGCCAGCATAAGGACCCGAGTGACTTTGACAAGGGCCATATTGTGATGGCTAGATGCTCGAGCATCTCCAAAACTGCAGCTCTTCCCGGTCCGCCGTGGTCAGTACCTATCCAAAGTGGTCCCAGGAAGGAAAAGCCATGCAAGGCTCATTGACGCACGTGGGAAGTGAAGGCTGGTTTACCTGGCCAGCACAAGGCACCAAGATGCACTATGGGAAGAAGGCGAGCTGGCAGAGGCAGTGTGATGACCCCCGTTTGGGTGGCGATTCGGGGACTAACACAATATTAGACAGGTGGTCATATTGTTATGGCTGATGGGTGTACGACCTAATTATAACATTCATCTTTCTCCTCTGTCTCCCGATCTATTTTAAACTCTTGAACATTTCTGTTTCCTTCTGTCACTTCCCCTTTGTTCTCTCCCTTTCTTCTGTCTCCCCCCCTCACTTCTCCTTGCTTGCTCCCTCTTCTGTCTCCTCCCCTCACTTCTCCTTGCTTGCTCCCTCTTCTGTCTCCTCCCCTCACTTCTCCTTGCTTGCTCCCTCTTCTGTCTCCTCCACTCACTTCTCCTTGTTCTCTCTCCCTCTCTTCTGTCTCCTCCCCTCACTTCTCCTTGCTTGCTCCCTCTTCTGTCTCCTCCCCTCACTTCTCCTTGCTTGCTCCCTCTTCTGTCTCCTCCACTCACTTCTCCTTGTTCTCTCTCCCTCTCTTCTGTCTCCTCCCCTCACTTCTCCTTGCTTGCTCCCTCTTCTGTCTCCTCCACTCACTTCTCCTTGTTCTCTCTCCCTCTCTTCTGTCTCCTCCCCTCACTTCTCCTTGCTTGCTCCCTCTTCTGTCTCCTCCACTCACTTCTCCTTGTTCTCTCCCCCTCTCTTCTGTCTCCTCCCCTCACTTCTCCTTGCTTGCTCCCTCTTCTGTCTCCTCCACTCACTTCTCCTTGTTCTCTCTCCCTCTCTTCTGTCTCCTCCACTCACTTCTCCTTGCTTGCTCCCTCTTCTGTCTCCTCCACTCACTTCTCCTTGCTTCCTCTCCCTCTCTTCTGTCTCCTCCCCTGACTTCCCCTTGCTCTTTCACCTCCCTTATTTCTCCTCCCCTGACTTCCCCTTGCTCTTTCACCTCCCTTCTTTCTCCTCCCCTCACTTCCCCTTCCTCTCCACTCTCTTTGCTAAAACATGTTTGTAACTCACAACAACAGATACAAATCCACACAAGTTAGGTTTAACTGGACTGATCAGATCACAGTTATATGAATCCACATAATCATGACGTAAAACTGTAGACAATATGTCATTATGGTGGAGCATCAAATAGTAAAATGAATGTGAGTAAACAGGCAAACAAAGAAATTTACAAGTTCTTTTTTTTTACATTTTAAGATAACCTAATCTGCGACTAAATTCCCTTTCACATCCGTATTTTCAGAATACATGGCTGTTTCACTTTTTTTTTAGCCGTGAGAAAGTAATGGATAGTTGATAGGTGACCTGTGGTTATTAGTTTCTTACTTTGTATTATTGAACTGGGATTCCATTCCGATCCAGTGATTTAATGTTTTTTTAGGCAATCTGGATATCCAGAGAGTCTGAATGTTCGGTTTGAAAGCTACAAAGTTGTGTTAGTTAACACTGCTTACTCAAATAACAACTTATTTTGACATATATTTCATAAGATATTATACATGAATTAGTGACTTTTTGTAACTATGCACAGCGTCTTAGGAATTGGAATTATAGTCTTACACAAACAGACTCCTAAAAAACAATGATAGTCAGTCAAAATGTACTTTCTAGGTTCCATTAAATTATACAGTATTTTGAGGTAGGCTTTTATATTGGAAGCACGTTGCGTCACTGACGACAACATTCTTGGGAAATGTCTGCCTACTGTTTCTAGCAAACTAACTGTTGTTACACGTCAAATAATGTACGGGAAGTCCCTCCCCCTGAAGGGTTACAGAATATCCCCTCCCTGCCCCCATCTTAAAGGACTTCTGTCTCTTTTCACCTAAAACCTCACAAAATGTTTCTATTTGACAGAGAAAATAAAAAAAGACTGTAAATAAAAAATCATATGTATATATATATATATATATATATATAATTCCCAAATAAATGTATTATTGTCGAAACAAACTCAAGAGAAGTGTAATTAATATTTATCGTTAAACCTTGTCAGACACACGCAATGTTATTGTGTTTGTCCTTTTATTTACAACAGGAAGTAAAGAAAAAAATGCTTGTTTTACTGAAATGGTCCTAGAGTTTCAGTTACATTTCAATAATACCAAAGAGAAAGAGGCGATAAACATGACATGGATTAAATTCATAAAGCATTAGACTGACTTATTTTATCAAACCAATAGCAGATAGGAAATACATTAGTCCACAATTGCAACCTGAACAGACATACAAGTTACAGGAAACGATGTGGTGATAACCTATAACCCCCAAGACATAACCAGAATTCCTCCAAAACACCTTTTTTTTGCCTCAACCTGCACGTAAAATATGTGCAATTTTATCCTGGCACATGGTACCATTTCTTGTTTCACTATCCCGTCATTAAACTTGATTTAGGGGTTACATTCAGTCTAGGGTTAACAACAACAACACAAGTGTCAGTATTATGACTGACTGAGCCACCCACCAATCAGAATGCTCGAAGCTCAGCTTGCAGCCGCGTAGTTTTCGGGAACTGGGACGATACGAGCAGAACACTAGTCGATACATTACCGTTCTGCTATCTGTAGGATAGTATCCTTGCAGCACTAACTCTTGAAAAATAAAAGCCCTTTTTATGCTTTTTTAAGACCAATTCATAGAAATGATATATTGTAATTCTTTCTTAATAGCTAAATGAAAACATAACAGTACAGATTTTTTGTAAACTATATTGCTCTATTACGCAATCTACTGTGGAGTGGAATATGGCATTTAAGAAATATGTACTCAGTAACGTGTGTTAAATCTGTTTATAATCTCCTTTAATGGGGCTATACAGATGATCTATATGTAGCAGCACAATATAACCCACTTACTCCACAGGCTCCAATGAAATACACTATATATTAACCAACCTATGCAAGTTATTTAAACATGAAAAAATAGACTGTGAAGAGCAACATGGCGTTTCAGAAATGCTCAGTAGAGTGTGATGACTGTTTTTAATCATGATCCCATTTGAATAGGTTGCTTGTAATATAGTGAATTGCATTTGGGGACAATTAACTGGGTGTGTTAAATTGTGCTGCTCAGTATATAAACAGTATTGCTCTATTAAATACACTGAGTACATCTGAAATGCAATGTCCTCCTTGAAATGAAATTATGCTTTTTTACACCTATATGTCATTATACCTTTCATGTTTTAAAAGTTAAATATATATATATATATTTTCCTATCAATCAATCTTTGCATTTACGTAAAATAAACATTAAAAACTTCCATTCGAATGTCTAAATAAAAATTGCATTCCGGGCTTTTGTTTTGAAGTTTTTCTCACTAGCATGAAACAGTGCTGTCGTCCAAATTGCTGCTGGCAAAATACCAGTTAATACGCAACAGGAAGATAAGTCAGATTATGAACGTGCTCTCGACCAGAGGTGAACGAAACCTCGACGATCACATTTTCGTTTCTGAATATTGACAAACCTGGCGAGGATATTTCCGTGTTAACTCCAAGACACTGTTTATAACTAGTGGGTTCACAACTGATCATTATATTCTGGATATATGAACAATAAGATCCGGAAGTAAAGTTGTCTGCTATCTGGATAGCTCACTGGGTGAGTAAAAGCATCTGATTATTGAGGCTTAAAAACAGCAATAACTGTCAAATTCTGACAATTTGTCAATACATTGCTTATAGAAATGTTTTGGATCTAAAAAAACAACAACTAATAACTACTATCACGACCTAACTTGATTGCTGGCTACGTCACTTACAGTATAATTTAAGAGGAAACCCGTCAGCCAATAAAACGCGTCGGCAAGACTATTATTTTTCTATTTACTTAAGACTGAAAAAAACCCATTTATAAATATTCTGTAAAAAAAGTGCTACTTTCTTACTAATTGCTGTCACTTATCTTGAAGTACGTAATCAGAGTCAGTCCTAATGGCATAATTAAATTCTGCCATATGCTGTCGCGCCCTGCTGTATAAATTATCTGCTTTCTCCCACAATTTACACGTTATGTAATTGCATGAATATACATTATTATTATTCTGAATGTTATTTTGCTCATTATGAATATAATAATATCTTTGCTTTTTGCATGCACTTGATATTTTCTATTTCCTGTCATGTTAGTTCGATTAGTTATTTCTTTTGATTACTCATTTTAAAATCCTAAGAATTTGCTTGGAATTTATTCTGGCTTGATTTTTTTGCCATTTCGGACGAGGAATATGCTAATATTTCAGTTGAACTGTTATTAGAGGAGCTGAGCCCTTGATTACAGTACCAACATCATTTTACATGTCAAAATGTCATTTAGATATGTAAACAATGTTATCTAAAAAAAAATTACATTCACATATATTAATTTACTTAGCATATTATTCAAAATAAAGAAAATATTTAATAATGATCAGCACAAAGAGGTAGATTTACCTTTAATTATTTTATTTCTTTAAAATATTGGCAAAAAAGCTTTTACTACACCTTTCAAAGTTATGGGTCACTTAGACATTTTCTTGCTTTTTAAAGAAAAGCAATATTTTTGGTCATTAAAATAACATTAATTAATCCAAAATACAGTGTAGACATTGTTAATATTTTAAATAACTATTGTACCTGGAAGTGGATTACTTTTAATGAAATAGCTACATAGGCCTGTTATTAGCAAACATCCCTCCTGTGTTATAATGGCATGTTGTATTTGCTAACCCAAGTTTCTAATTTGAAATGGCTAATTCATCATTAGAAAACCCCTTTGCAATTATGTTTGCACATCTGAAAACTGTTGTGCTTATTTAAAGTAGCAATACAACTGTTTTTCCATAGTCTAGCTGAGTATTTGGAGCATCATCAATTCTGGTTCGATTATAGGCTCAAAATGGCCAGAATTAAAAAAAACAACTATCCTCCGTAAGTCATCAGTCCATCCTTTTCTATTCTATTTTCACAAAAAAAAGGCTATTCCATGCAATAAATTGCAAAGAACCAGAAGATCTCGCACAACGCTGTTTACTACTTCCTACACAGAGCAGCGCAAACTGTCTACCCATTATAGGAGGAATAGGAGGCCCTCACAGGTCCTCAACTGGCAGCTTCATTTAATAGTACCTGGAAAACACCAGTTTCAACATCAACAGTGAAGAGGTGACTTTGGGATGCTGGCCTTCCAGGCAGACTTGCAGTAAAAAATCAATATCTAAGAATAGGCCATTAAAAGAAAAGATGAAGATGGGGAGAATAACACAGACACTGGACAGAGGAAGATTGAAAAAAGTGTTACGGACTTGACCATAATAACTAAGAACATTGCTAAGATGCAGACCAAATGAAAAGATACGGGAGGAGTGCTTGGTGGAGGCAATGTAGTGGTCTGGGGGTGCTTTGGTGGTGGTAAAGTGAACCAGGCACACTAACCAGGATGGCTTGCTCCGCATTTTGCAGCGATACGCCATCCCATCTGGTTTTCGCTTAGTGCAAGTTGCAACTATCAGTGGTTTATCGAAGTTACAATGACCTTCAGACTTTGTAGAAGGCATCCCAGGCCGTGTTCTCAAGTGCGTGCCGAGAAGTAATCGGAGGTATTCACCTCTATATTAAACCTGTTTTCATAACGCCCGAATTGGTCTATGGTTGATTCTATCACTCTGACCTCACACACTGCCTTCTCCGGCCTGGAAAAAGCTAACACATACCAGAGGATGCTGTTTGTGGACGAGATATTCAACACAATTGTGCCCACTTCTCGTTCCCTGACCGTGGCTCTTAACACATTTCTCTGCAAGTGGATCTTGGACTTCCTGATGAGCAGACCCCTGGTGGTGAGAATGTGTAACAGCATCTCCTCTGCACTGTCCCTGGGCACCAGGACCCCTGACCCGGACCCTCTTGACCTCTTGTTCGGTGGGAAAAACTGCCCAAAAGCGTCTATACCTTCTGTGGAGACTCAAGAGGTTTAGCATGTCTGCAAAATCTCCCACCAACTTTTACAGACGCACCATTGAGAGTATCCTCTCGTTACTGCCTGGTACGGCAGCTGCATCGCTGTTGATCGCAAGGCCCTCCAGAGGGTGGTAAAGCCAGCAGAACGTATCATCAGCTGTCGTCTTCCTTCTGTGCGAGACGAGCGCCATATGCGATGCCTTAAGAGAGCAAGGAACGTCGTTGAAGACTCTCCTCCCAGGATACGGCCTGTTCACGTTGCTGTGGTCCAGTAGACGTTAGCGGAGCATCAGGTCACGCGGTACATCAGGCTTATAAACAGTTTTACCTCGACGCCATAAGACTCCTCAATCAGCAACATTAATCTCCTGATCATATTGACAAATGGACATCATTATGCTCTGGTCACTTAGTCGTCATGTATTTATAATAATTGCACATTACATTTTAATTTACCCGTTTATATACAGTAATACACATAATTTATAGAATTTATATTCATACTGTCAATATTTCCCATCTCTACACTTGCTACAATTGCTACTACTTTTTATTGTATGCACTTATCGAGATTATTATTATTATTTTCATTTTTTAATAGTAGTGTTTAATACTGTTGCTTATTGTCGTTTAATACTGTTGTTCAGTGGTGTTTAATAGTGTTGTTCAGTGGTGTTTAATAGTGTTGTTTAATACTGTTGTTCAGTGGTGTTTAATAGTGTTGTTTGGCCGCATTGGTGTGTATGGTGGTTTGATTAATCGTTCTAAATCAGGATTTAAAACCTATAGTGTAATTCGTTTTTGGCAATATTACGTTGATAATTCCAGAATATGCAGCTGATGGAGGATTTCCTGTGTAGTGTGCCAGGGGAGGGGGAACTCATCACAATGTGTGTTGTGAGAAAAATGAAACTGAGAATTGCCATGAAAGAACCCATTGAAGGGTTTGGGGAAGATGTCAGGAAGGTAGTTGTGTTTTCGTTTTTTGACCTACTGCCAAATATGTTGTAATTCCCCTAGTTGCCTACAATAATGTTTGGGTTCATCTGTTTTTTTTTTAGACTTGACATTGAGTTTTCAAAAAGGAGTGAATGAAGCCAAGCAGTTAAGAGAATAAGCTGGCTACTAATCTATTGTTTGGATAATCTATGATAATCTATAAATCTTAATATCTATAAAGTAAATGGGTTGGCTCAGACAATATTCAATTGCATTCGATATGGTTTAATTCAACAGTAGGGTTGATTTAAGATAACAGCATAATGAACCAAACAAAGTTAATGGGATATTCTGAGGATATTAATAGATCACCGGAATTTACAAAC
>CM055761.1:2026257-2066257 GCA_029465975.1 Dallia pectoralis | reverse complement strand
TTTACTGTACAAATGTGCACTCTTTTTGATGTGGCAAGTTTGGCATTAAAATGTGGCATTAAAATGGCAAGTACAACACTTGAGGAAGCGCTGTTGCTTGATAATCGTACTTGATAGATCTCTATCAGCCTGTCTGTCTACTGTATATTGTACCAGTCTGTCTACTGTATATTGTACCAGTCTGTCTACTGTATATTGTACCAGTCTGTCTACTGTATATTGTACCTGTCTGTCTACTGTATATTGTACCTGTCTGTCTACTTTATATTGTACCCAAGCAGAAGTGTTCCTAACTTAAACAAGCGCAAAATCTGTGACACTTTTTACTCCGGTTGTAACAAACTACAGGTCATTTTGAATTTAATCTGGAAGCCCTGGGAAGTAACCGTAATCGCCATCACCTTTTCAATGCCATTTAGCCTTACTCAGGATGTCTGCTAGCTAAGGAATTCATCTGCTTTCCAATTTAGTGTTTTCCAGAGCTTATTTCCGTCTGTTAAGTGTAGCACTTCTTTCCTGTTTCTTTGGCTGCGCTGTAAATTCTATATCCCATGACATTCCCGGACTTCCCTGTAACCTTGGAACGACCCACTTTACTGTGACTACCCCGACGTACGCTACATGTACAATAACGCCCGTGGACAACTGACCATATGAACCAACCGTCTCTGGGTACCCAGTGAATGATTACATGATGTGTTTTCTCTCCTTTCTCTCCAGACATCTCCCCCCTGTGTAACAACCTGTTTGCTCTGTACGATGAGACCTACAGACTGTGGTACGCTCCCAGCCACGTCTTCAACATCACAGACGACACCTCTATCAAGCTTCACTACCGAATGAGGTACTTAGATGTGTGTCTGTGTGTGTGTGTGTGTGTGTGTGTGTGTGTGTGTGTGTGTGTGTGTGTGTGTGTGTGTGTGTGTGTGTGTGTGTGTGTGTGTGTGTGTGTGTGTGTGAACAATAGAGGGATGCTGAAGGCTCACCCAAATGGGCACAGCGGTTTGTTGAATTTGCATCAGACCCAAAAACAAGTGTGTGTGTGTGTGTGTGTGTAGAATTGGCAAAAGCACTCTCACTCTCACACACACACTGGCGCGCACACACACACTCATCGATAAGACGCTGGTATTCACGTGCTGTGTCTCTTGTCCGTGCAGATTCTACTTCACCAACTGGCACGGCACCAGTGAGAGTGAGTCTCCCGTGTGGAGACACTGCATCAGCAAACTGAGGGGAGGTCTCAGTCCAAACAAGGTTCCTGAGGGAACGCCACTGCTGGACGCCGCCTCCCTGGACTACCTGTTTGCCCAGGTGTGTGTGTGGTCCACGTCTGTATCGGAAGGAGGTTTACACACACACACGAGCCTGTCTACACACACACACACACACACACACCTACGCACAAGGAATTTATGCATCATTTAGAACACACATTTTAAAATGCACACGAACAGCGCGAACAAAGCAAAACGCACACTAGGAACAGTCCGACAAGAGTCTGTTGGCGTGTGTGTGTGTGTGTACATGTTGGGACCCAACACAAGTACAACGGAAGGACAATGAAACCGGATAAATATGACCTCTCTGGCCTCTCTGAGGTTTTGGGTATGGCTGTGTTGAGTCTGGGTGTAGGCGTTCCTTTCACCACATCATTCTGCGTTAGTCCCATGTCTAGGGTGTAGCTGTACATCTGTCTCCCTGAGATGGATGGCTCCTGGCTCTTTGTGATGGGAATATAAGCAGTAAATGTCAGCGGGGGGGTGTGTTCGTGTTCCTCCAGGGCCAGCATGATTTCCAGAAGGGTCTGGCCACCGTGAGGTGCTCCAAGACCGAAGCAGAGCAGCATGAGACAGAGAATGAGTGCCTGGGCATGGCCGTGCTGGCCATCACTCACCACTCCATGATCCAAGACATCCCCCTGTCTACAGCCTCTAGCGATATCAGGTCCGTCTAGATGAACGCGCACGACAACACATATCGTGTGTGTATTTAATATTTAACAGCTGAACCAGCGTTTCACTCTCTGTCCAGCTACAAGCGGTTCATTCCGGAAACCCTGAACCGGAGCATTAAACAGCGCAACCTGCTCACTCGCCTCCGGATCAACAACGTCTTCAAGAACTTCCTGAACGAGTTCAACAGCCGCACGGTCCAGGACAGCAACATCTCCCTGTACGACCTGAAGATCAAGTACCTGTCGACCCTGGAAAGTCTGACCCGGGGGCTGGGCCAGGAAGTACTGGAGCCCAGCTCGCTGATCCTGACCCAGGAGGGAGAGACCAACGGGGGGCTGTGCTGCGGAGCAGAGCCCTGTCCCGCTATGGAGGTCCAGGTTACCGGGACGACAGGGATATCATACAGGAGAATCCCTCCTAAGGTGAGTTGGGGTGGTAAGGAGGTGGAGTAAGGGTTCGGGGGGTTAAGGAGGTGGAGTCAGGGTACAGGGGGGTTAAGGAGGTGAAGGAGGTGGTAAGGAGGTGGAGTCAGGGTTCAAGGGGGGTTAAGGAGGTGAAGGGGTCATGGTTCAAGGGGGGGTAAGGAGGTGAAGGAGTCAGGGTTTGGGGGGCGAAGTGAAAGGGTTCGGGGGTGGTTGACGCGTTAAACCAGCGTTGCATTACTCCTCACAATGTTATTTCCTCATGTTTACCGCTGATAAAATACACAAGCGAGTATCTGATATTCAGCAGATGCTCCTGTTCCAAACAGAAAGTGCCTGACTCTGCACGTTCCACACACACCAGCGTCTCCGTGTTCTACCGCTGGAACTGCCGGTTCTGTTTTCATTTGTTCTAAATGTGATATTTGAAACGAATCACTGACCTGGATCCATTTCAATGATTTTGCTTATAGTGACGGTGCTCAAAGTGGAACCGTTGAATCGAAATAATGTAATCGTTTAAGAGAAACCTTTTGCGTCCGAATCTCATGTGTCGTTTGTTTCCTTCATATCAGAGCGCCCTGATCGTCAAAGAGAAGACAAAGAAGAAGAACAAGCTGGATGGCAAACAGAAAAACGACACGAAGAAAGACGCAAACGACGGCTGGGTGACATTCTGCGATTTCCACGAGATCACACACATCGTAATCAAAGAGTCCGCCGTCACCATCATAAGACAGGATAACAAGAAGATGGTGAGGGCGCACCCAAAACACGAGCAGTAGATTCGCCAGCGATTAGAGGCTCCTCTATTGTTTCTGCTGTGCCATAAAGCACGCCCCACGTTCAAATGTGACCTAAAACCCATCTACATTTAAACTAAAGTTAACGGAAGTTAAGGTCACGCGTTCTCCAGACTGGAGCTATTTAGTGACTGACGCAGGCTACAACCTTAGGCTGTGGTCAGTGAAGGAGACAAAGTGGAACTAGCGAGTGCTTTGATCGTCGCAAAGGTGTTACATTACGACGGGTTTGCGTTTTCAGGAAGTGCAGCTGGCGTTTAAAGGCGAGGCATTGGCGTTCGCTGCCCTGGTGGACGGATACTTCCGCCTGACGGTCGACGCGCATCACTTCCTGTGTACGGAGGTGGCGCCTTCTTCTGTGGTGCAGAACTTACAGAACTGCTGTCATGGACCTATCTGGTACACACACACACACATCTCTCTCTGTATTCATATCTGTTCCTTTTGCAGGGTTTGTGTTTTTGACCATTTGTTGTCCTCCCTCCTGCAGTACGGAGTACGCCATCCAGAAGCTTCGTCAGGAAGGAAACGAGGAGGGAACCTACGTTCTGCGTTGGTCCTGTACAGACTACAATTACATCATCATGACCGTGGTCTGCACTGAGGTAATATCCATGGGTATTATTGTTTAATCAGTGTGTGGTTACTGTCCAATAAGCACAAACGCACGTCAGACGGACAATTAGAGGCTAGGTAGCTAATCTTAATTAGCTGTTACATGTACGTCTGCAGTAGTTTACTTATCGAAAGTCTCCATGCAAAATTAAACGTCCCGTTTCAACGACTGGGTCAGAGCATCTCTGAAATGCCAAGGCTTGTGGTGTGCTCCGGGTCTGCAGTCCAGTCCAGACTGGTCCAAGCCGGGACAGACCAGAAACCCGGCCCAGTGCATGTTTCTCTGCTGCATACGGGGCTGCTAGCTGCAGATCGGATAGAGTGCCCACGTTGGTCATAATGTTGTGGCTCATCAGTGTATATCAGTACGCTTTTTAAATGAGACGTGTGTGTGTGTGTGTGTGTGTGTACACAGTAGCTAAACGTTTCTCTTCTCCCTCCTCTTCATTCCAGCTCGACATCTGTGAGTCCAGGCAGGTTCATCAGTATAAGAACTTCCAGATCGAGGTGGATCCAGAGGGCTACCGTCTGTACGGGACTGAGACGTACAGGTCATCTCTCCGGGAGCTGCTGGACCACCTGACAGGGCAGAACCTTCGCACGGACAACCTCCGCTTCCAGCTCCGCCACTGCTGTCCCCCCCAGCCCAGAGGTAGCGGACACACACACACTTTTTGTACTCAACCATTTGTATACATTTTATGCCCAAAACATCACACACGTTGAACTGAGGAGTCAGTGTGATTTAGCTCCTGTCAGCTGAGAGGATCTAACCTGTAGGAGCTGTTGACGCCATCAGCTTTAGTTTCCCTTAGCAACACTGCCTCACCATGGTTACCATCCGCTTAACCCTGACAGTCATTTTGCTCGGCATGGTTCTGGCCTTATGTTTTTGTGCAAAGTGTGTGTGTGTGTCTGGTGGTTATGCGTTAGATCACTTTGTCTTGTTTACATCCTGTGTGTGTGTGTGTGTGTGCGAGCGTGTGTGTGCGAGCGTGTGTGTGCAAGCGTGTGTGTGCGAGCGTGTGTGTGCGAGCGTGTGTGTGCGAGCGTGCGTGTGTGTGAGCGTGCGTGTGTGTGAGCGTGCGTGTGTGTGAGCGTGCGTGTGTGCGTGCGTGTGAGCGTGTTTGTGTGGTGGGGACAGGTAGTACTGTGGTTTCCAGAGTGGAGCTCTTCACATGTGTTTACTACAGGGAGGCGTGCGAAGGAAATGCCAGTGTGTGTGAATGGGGGAGTGCCAGTGTGTGTGAATGGGGGAGGGCCAGTGTGTGTGAATGGGGGAGGGCCAGTGTGTGTGAATGGGGGAGGGCCTGTGTGTGTGTGAATGGGGGAGGTCCAATGTGTGTGTGAATGGGGGAGGGCCAGTGTGTGTGTGAATGGGCGAGGGCCAGTGTGTGTGTGAATGGGCGAGGGCCAGTGTGTGTGTGAATGGGGGAGGGCCTCTGTTATTGAATGGTGGAGGGCCAGTGTGTGTGAATGGGGGAGGGCCAGTGTGTGTGTGAATGGGGAGGGCCTCTGTTATTGAATGGTGGAGGGCCAGTGTGTGTGAATGGGGAGGGCCAGTGTGTGTGAATGGGGAGGGCCAGTGTGTGTGAATGGGGAGGGCCAGTGTGTGTGTGAATGGGGGAGGGCCTCTGTTATTGAATGGTGGAGGGCCAGTGTGTGTGAATGGGGGAGGGCCAGTGTGTGTGAATGGGGAGGGCCAGTGTGTGTGAATGGGGGAGGGCCTCTGTTATTGTGAAATCTTCTGCCGGCTTACGAGGGTCTCAGTGTAAAGAGGAAGAAGGACCGCTGGTGGTTCTGTTTGTTCTTCTTCTGTCAGAACATCACTTCCTCCTACATAACCTGCACGCCCGCGGAGGAGTTGGAACTGCACAAACATCGGCGTTTACCGTGTAAACCGTGTACATAAACAGACACGTTTTGTGTGTGCAAGTATTTGTCCAACACCCCCACCTCAGCACCCACCCCACCTCAGCACCCACCCCCACCTCAGCACCCACCCCCACCCCCACCTCGCCCGCCCTATCCCGTATCCCGATGCAAAACAAAACCCACCGAATAACACATCAGACTCAAGTGTTCCGCAGTACAGAGTTGAGCTGCTCGGCTTGTTTTGCAGGCTGTTCACGGCACACGGCCTCTGGTGGATGTGGGAACGCGTGTCTGTTCACGTGCCATTTCACGTCTATAGAAAGACTGCCGTTACTGTTGCTCCATGTAGCTAAATTCAGCGTGCGTGCTGCGTGTGTGTGTTTCAGAGGTGTCCAACCTGCTAGTAGTGACTAAGGACAGAGTCCTCACCCCACAGACTCCACTGCAGGAGAGCCAGCTCAGTTTCCACAGGATCCTCAAGGAGGAGATTGTCCAGGTAAAGGACCCTCAGTTTTATTTTTGATGCTTTGGTTTTGTATGAATAAATACTTCAAGCTTGGAACCGGACCTGTGGTTTTCCATCATATTCCAAGTACCAACACCCAATTCCAGTACCCACTCTAAGATCCCATACAGTCGTGGTGCCTTCGGCAATACCACAGTCAGCATTTAGATTGATTGATTTTGTTTATTTAAGTGTCAAACACCCTGTTATGGTGCCCAGCCCTCATGGACTTATTAGACACTACAGTCATCATTTCACAAATATCTCCAAGTAGCCACGTGACATAACACAGAACCCAACATAGCATAACTAATTAGAAACTTATTGCCATTTTTTTTTCTCCTCCCGTTTTCGTGATTTTGTCACACCCAGTCGTGTCTTTGTAACAGTCTCATTGCGGCAACTTCCGACGGCTTAATAAGACAGGCCGAGCCGTTCTGCTTTTGTGTGTGTGAGACACGCCCCCAAACCCGACGACCTCTATTAGCGCCTCAGGATGCCACAGGGTGTAGACTGACTGTGGAGAGACCAGTAAAACCCCTGCCGACCACGGCTCCACACTCCCAAAGCGATGCGTTGACCATAAAACAAACCGTTCAGCATGACTGACTGTTAGCCGGCAGGAAATAGCTTTATGTCGTTCTGATTTCCAATCGGTTCCCTTCGTTTGTCCGGAGTATTGATCGGCGTGATCTCCGGTTGCGTTTGTTTCCCCTCTCCCAGGGAGAGCATCTGGGAAAGGGCACCCGGACCAATATCTACTCCGGAGTTCTGAAGGTGAAGAGCGAGGACGAAGAAGACAACTACTCCTACTCCCCTCAGGAGCTGAAAGTAGTGCTTAAGGTGCTCGGATCCGGACACAGAGACATCTCTCTGGTGAGACACACACACACCGCGGTTGCCTGCTGAGGGTACACACGAGCCCCGTTTTGTGCCGGCGTTCCGGGCGAATCCAAACCAACGTTCCCATCTCCCCACAGGCCTTCTTCGAGACCGCCAGCATGATGCGACAAGTCTCCCATAAGCACATCGCCCTGCTCTATGGTGTCTGCGTTCGCCACCTGGAGAGTGAGTGTACACACACACACACACACTATACCGTTAAATACACTTAGCAGAGTCTTTGCCTAAGCATGTCAGAACGTGTGTCCAACAGCTTATTGGGCGTTGTCTGTTGTGTGTGTATACAGTCTGATTCCCCAGTAACCGTTGAGCTGCCGTTTCCTCGAACGCTAGGGTTTACCAAGAAGACACACACACACCGCCCTGTGTATTTGTGTGTTGACTAAATGTGTACCTGTGTTGTCTCTCTCAGACATCATGGTGGAAGAGTTTGTCCAGTTCGGTCCGTTGGATCTGTTCATGCGGAGACAACAAAGTCCGCTTGGTACGCCATGGAAGTTCCAGGTGGCCAAACAACTGGCCAGCGCGCTGAGCTACCTGGTAACACACACTCTCTCTCTCACACACTCTCACACACACACACACACACACACACACACTCCCTTGCTCACTCACCGTAACAGACAGACTCAGATTGTGTTGGGGAGATGTGTACTCATCAGATTGTCTCCCCCTATCTGTAGGAGGACAAGAAGCTGGTGCACGGCTTTGTATGTACCAAGAACATCCTGCTGGCTCGACAAGGAGTTGACAGTGAGGGTAGACCCTTCATCAAGCTCAGTGACCCTGGGATACCCATCACCGTGCTAACCAGACAAGGTACGGAATCGGAGTTGGTGTGGAGGGCCAGGAATGACTCGACAAGGGCATCTTTTCAGAGCTAATTTATGGTCAGAAAAATGTAAAGGGGAGGTTTGTGCGTGGGCACTTCTGCTATTCTACATTTCCCTGCTGTGGCATCGTGTTTCATATATCTGCTTGGTAAACATTGACTGCGGCCGGAGCCGAGGCAGAATGAATGGTCTCTGTGTTTCGGACAGAAATTACCACCCGCACACCCCCCTCTGTCCGTTCAGCTCTCTCTCTCTCTCTGTCAGCTCTCTCTCTCTTTCTCTCTGTCAGCTCTCTCTCTCTCTCTGTCAGGTCTCTCTCTCTCTCTCTGTCAGCTCTCTCTCTCTACTTCTCTCTTTTTGTATGCCTGTGTTACTGGCATGGCAGGGCTCTGGATTCCTGTCAGTTGAAAGTTGGGACTTGTGGGAAGGACTTGGCTCCATGCCAGGGCGGCTCTGGGGGTTTCAGGGCCCAGGTCTCATGACAGGGAACAGAGTAAATCAGGGAGCAGTAATCCATTAGGGTGTGTATAGACATGGATGAGTAAATGTGCAGGTATTCAGTCACAAACAAATGACACAGCAGCCTTCCTACGCTATTGCCACAGTTATGTATTCTAAGGGAGACTCCACAAAAAACTGCCCTTTTGGACTCTTAAACGTTTGTTTCTTTTATTACATTTTGTTTGCATTTACCTACTGGTTAGATGATCGACCTGAAACAAGGTCCTTAGGTTGTCTGCAATCTTCGCACTGACAAGCCCCCCGCGAATAGAGTGCCGTGTGTTTGTGTCTGTTGAGGTTTTGGTCTCTACAACACATTAGACTGTTTGTAACGGTGAATGTAAATCCTGACCGGTGCCATCCATATCCAGAGTGTGTGGAGCGTATTCCCTGGATCGCCCCTGAGTGTGTGAAGGACCCGGCCAACCTGAGCGTGGCGGCCGATAAGTGGGGCTTTGGCACGACGCTGTGGGAGATCTGCTATGACGGAGAGGAGCCCCTCAAGGAGAAGAAACTCACCGAGGTCAGCGCGCGCACACACAGACACACACACACCTCAATAAGCTACAAACACACATCAGAGTAATACGTGCTCTCCAGCTTTTTTGTGTTAGTTAATGACGCCTAGACGTTCACCGTGACGCCTAGACGTTCGCCGTGACGCCAAAACGTTCTCTGTTGTCTCCGAGTAGAAGGAGCGGTTCTACGCTGCGGAGTGTCAGCTGGCGACACCAGAGTGCCGGGAGCTGGCTGAACTGATGACCCACTGCATGACCTACGACCCCCGCATGAGGCCTTTCTTCAGGGCCATCGTCAGGGACATCGACACACTAGAAGAGCAGAGTGAGTGTTTGCCTCAATGCTCCCACACTGTGGCCAGACTGAGGTACTGCAGTCATGTCTCCACACAGCCACGTTAATGGCGTGTTCTGTCATTCTGCGTGTCCCTGTTTGTGCAACCGTATTGTTGTCCTTTCAACAGACCCCTCCATCAAGCCCGTGCCAACTCTGGAGGTGGACCCCACTTTGTTCGAGAAGAGGTTCCTCAAGAAGATCCGAGAATTAGGAGAGGTATAACGCATGTGTTTCAATGTGCCAGTCAGTGTGTATTTCCGTCCCTGTGGTGTGATATGTGTCTGATAGTATAGAGTTTAGATTGTCTACTTAATTGATGTGTGTGTGTGTAGGGCCACTTTGGGAAGGTGGAGCTGTGCCGTTATGACCCCAGAGGAGACCGCACAGGGGAGCTGGTGGCTGTGAAGAGTCTGAAACCCGAGAACGGGGATGAGCAGAGCAGCAGCCTGTGGAGAGAGATCGGGATCCTTAAAGAGCTGTACCACGAGAACATCGTGAAGTACAAGGGCATCTGCCAAGAGGAGGGTGAGGAAGAGCATGTGTAAACCCCCAACACACACACACAGACACACACACACCTTATAGTATGCTCACACCTGTACGTCTGTGTTTAGGAGGCAGAGCCATTAAGTTGATCATGGAGTACCTGCCTGCTGGCAGTCTGAAGGAGTACCTCCCCCGCAACCGAGGACAAACCCGCCCGGAGACTCTGCTCAGTTATGCTGTCCAGATCTGTCAGGTACTATAACTACCCCCCTAAACCGTGTCCCTAACCCCAGCTCAATCACCAGGTCCTGGTTCAGTTCTAACCATAGCTCCAGGTCCTGGTTCAGTTCTAACCATAGCTTCAGGTCCTGGTTCAGTTCTAACCATAGCTTCAGGTCCTGGTTCAGTTCTAACCATAGCTTCAGGTCCTGGTTCAGCTCTAATCATAGCTTCAGGTCCTGGTTCAGCTCTAATCATAGCTTCTAGTCCTGGTTCAGCTCTACCCATTGCTTCAGGTCCTGGTTCAGTTCTAACCATAGCTTCTAGTCCTGGTTCAGCTCTAACCATAGCTTCAGGTCCTGGTTCAGCTCTACCCATTGCTTCAGGTCCTGGTTCAGCTCAAACCATAGCTTCAGGTTCTGGTTCAGCTCTAACCATAGCTTCAGGTTCTTGTTCAGCTATATAGCAGAATACCCAGTTAGCCGTCAGTATATATACTAGCTCATAGTTCAGAACATCTATGTAAAACCGATAAGCAACATGTGCGTTCCTGAACCCAGAAATACCACAGCTGTCTATGTAGATGTTCTGGATCAGATGAATACCAACCATGTGCTCCGTCTCTCGTTAGGGCATGGATTATCTCGGATCACGGAATTATATCCACCGGGATCTGGCAGCCCGGAATGTTCTGGTAGAGAACGAGAGCACGGTGAAGATCGGCGACTTTGGCCTGACCAAGAGCATCAAGGACAACGAGGGATATTACACAGTGAAAGATGACCTGGACAGCCCTGTGTTCTGGTGAGGATAGGCGTTGGTAGATCTTTGGGATCGAGCCAGTGTTTTGGTTTATTTGGGATCTAGCCAGTGTTTTGGATTCTTTGGGATCTAGCCAGTGTTTTGGATTCTTTGGGATCTAGCCAGTGTTTTGGTTTCTTTGGGATCTAGCCAGTGTTTTGGTTTCTTTGGGATCTAGCCATTGTTTTGGTTTCTTTGGGATCTAGCCATTGTTTTGGTTTCTTTGGGATCTAGCCAGTGTTTTGGTTTCTTTGGGATCTAGCCTGTGTTTTGGTTTATTTGGGATCTAGCCAGTGTTTTGGTTTCCCGAATACACATTTCTGGGTGACCTGCCGTACATGGGTATTGGACCTGTTGCCATTGTGCAGATGTGTTTCATGTCAGAATGTGCTGTTGTTCTGTCTATGTACCCAGGTACGCTCCAGAGTGTCTGGTCCACTGTAAGTTCTACCTAGCTTCTGATGTCTGGTCCTTTGGTGTCACCATGTACGAGCTGTTCACCTACTGCGAGACCGCTCTCAGTCCCATGTCGGTGGGTACACACACACACACACACACACACACAGTTATAGCGCACAGCCTAACGTACCTGATTCAGTTATTTAGCGCCAGTCTTCGTTCAGGGTGGCAGATGGGACTGTGCCCATTTCTGACAGATTACGCCAACACCCACACATTGCCTTCCAGTTTCTCGATCGCTCAGACAAACTGTCCCAATATGCCCACACCATGTGACCATGTAACACATATCTATATCCTGTGCCACAATGTTTTCATTCACAGAAGGGAACAACTTGTCTTTATAAGATAAATAGCCATTACTGACTTGACCATTGTAAAACTAAGATACTTTTTTTTAAATAATTGATCGAGGAAAGGCAGTGGTTAGAGAATCTGCCAACTGTTGACAACTTCCTGCCAACAATCTTCACTAGCCAGATGGGAAAGTGGTTTAGTGTCATCAGGTTGTTATGGTAACACACATATGGTCCCCCCCTGCTGGGCCACAGGTGTTCCTGAAGCTAATCGGACCAACTCAGGGCCAGATGACGGTTACACGACTGGTTAAGGTGCTGGAGGAGGGGAAGCGCTTGCCCCGCCCAGAAAGCTGCACAGGAGCCGTAAGTTCATTATCCAGTGAACAATTAAGATCAAGTGCTAGTCATTTAATGTAGAACGTGACGGTAGTTCTGGTTTGTTTGTCCCAGGTATATGAACTGATGAGGGCATGCTGGGAGTCCACACCGGAGAGCCGGATCACCTTCAAGGCCCTTATTGCAGAGTTCACTCGTCTCCTTGCCAACCACAACAGCCAGTAACAGTGCCAACCACAGACGCCATTCACCGGGTCCGGAGGGAGAAGGCGAGGACACGGACCTGTCACCCGGACGGAATAACGCACATATCAGAATCGGAGCCGCACCTTTAGCTTTCACGCCGCCGCAGGCCTTCGCTATTCTCTCACCTTTCTTTCAGAGTCACAATATGCCCAAGATGCTTAATGGATCAACACACACGTAATATATGCCATCAGACATAGGATGGATTAGCCCATTAGCCCGCAATCAAACTAGGCTGGTAGGTCACCAGCTCCCCAGCTGACCTTTCACCTCCCCGGCTGACCTTTCACCTCCCAGGCTGACCTGTCGCATACAGGGAACGGGACGATGAGTTCAAAACCGAGAGGGATACGGGTCCTCGAGAGAACCCTGTGGACGCTGGACTACTCTTCGCGATGCAACGTGGTGTTATGGATTCTGGGAGACGGTTGCCGTGGTAACTGTGAAGACGTCACTGCAGACAACTTCGTACCAGGATTCTGACATTGTGACGGGGTACGCGGTTAGATACGGGTAACGGGAGAATGGAAGAGATTAGAGTGGTGAGGACAGTATAGCCAAGCCCTGACACTTCCTTCGTAGTGCCCCGGATGGAATGTTCTAGAACCGCCACGGAACCGAAGCCAAATGGCCTCACACTTTCCGGCGCCCGCTCCGTCATGCCATGTTCGCGCTTGTTGTTTAGTTTCCTTGGCTTCTGCACGGCAATTAGACTGGTACAGGTGCACCTGTTTTTGGATCCTGTGGACGTGTGATGTCACTTATCTACCCGTCAACCAGAATATTCACTAAAGTGTAGCAATGGAAATAATTTTTTTTAACATATAAAAATAGAGCATAAATAAGATAACAAGATGGTATTGTAGTACCCAGGACAGTCACATAAGGGCAGTATAGCTCTACTGTATTCATTTATTCGTGTAACTTTTTGTCGTATCCTGCATAGCTTAAAGAGTGCAAATCCAGCCATAATGTATGTCAAATATGTGGTGTCTTTATATACATCTAAAACAATTAAATGGCAGATTGTGTGTGTGTGTGTGAATGAACAGAAGAGATGGTCCCATTTGCGCCAAAGGTAGATCGGATTTAACACCTGAAATCACAGAGTGTGAAGCAGCAGCTTGACTTTGAAACCATCAGCAGTTTTTATGTAATTCCTAGACCGACAACATGTGTAGCAAGACAGTGGAGAACAATTATTTTTATTTTTTTATTTTTACTTTCAGTCCATGTTTATTCTGGAATGTAAAAGACAATTTCTTCTGCTCGCAAAGGTGAGAACACAAATCTATTTTTCAGAGAGAGAAGACAAGAAAAAGAATGACCGATGGAACAATGTACATAAATACACAATAATAAATACACAAATGTTTTTTTTGTCTTGTTCTGTCAAACTTAAAAAGCATCAAATGTAATTGTAACTATTAAAACACTTTCTATATTAAATAAGTATGTATGCATGCCAAAATTGAAATGCTTCTAGAAATAGCTTATTCACAGTAAAGCAATATCAACAAAATTGCGATATAAAATATTGCAAAATCTACAGTAGAGATTTCAGGGCACACAGCAAAAAGCACACCCAAACTATGTCTACAGCCTTTAAAATGTTCAGTCTCAAGGACTTGAGTATTGCAAACAGTCACCACGGTTTAGTACACAAAGTGCCGGCTATGTCTTGGTGCTCACCTGCTGTTGTAACCCCACACAGCCGCCTGATCCCACGAGCTGGCGTCGAAACGCAACACCGATATCAGTCTGTTCGTGTAACCACGGTCATTTAATCCGGCCAATCAGGGCACCTTCACAAAGTATGGGTGTGGCCTAGGTCGCTGGTTCACAACCCTGTTTTAGTGACTGTACCACCAACATATGTTCATGTTAATTTCACTAGTAAGCTAATGCTGTCATGAGTGTTTTCAGGTACCCCCAGGGGTCCTCGTACCCGTGGTTGAGAACCACTGGTCTAGGTGAAGACTGGGACTAACCCAAACAGATTATTCCGGAACGTTCAGTAACACTACCCATAATACCGTTGGTCTTCCGTTAACATTGTTTTCACATCGGTACTACCTCGTGTTTTATTTCAAGGCGGATCTTTTCTCGACACCAATTGTAAACCTTTTAAGGATGGCCGAACAACTCCAGTCACGACAGACTGGACTGATATCAGTGTTGCGTCGAATCGCAAGCTCTCGGCACTACGACCGGCGAACAGACGGGTAAAGGTTTGGTGATTTCTCCTACAACACTGAGTAGTGCAGGTTGTTTGAGTACTCAGTTTACAATCAATATGACCACGTATGGCTGGTGGGCATTTTGCAGAGGCACGACTGAGGTACAGCAAATGGGTCAAGCCCTATCTGAGCCCTTACACCTCTGGTCCGAACCATGGTTCTGGCAAAGATTAAACGCCTCCACGTGCTCAGCATTTACCCATTAAACCAGGAATTAGTTTTTTTCACCTGGTACATCAGAGATGGCGTGTATGCGAGACTGTTACGAGCACCGACCCTATCCAAGCACAGACAGCGAAATGGGTTGAGATGTGATGTTCTGATTGTCATGTATGTTAACAGGCCCTTTCGGACGCTGTGGGAGTCTTCAGCTGAATGCCGGGGACCCACCCGTCAGCCAGAAACACACCAGAGATGGATCGACAGTGCCAACAAAATCTGTTTTCTCTGTCCTTCTGTCCATCTCTGCTGTCTGTTTCTCTTCTACCGGGCCAATAACATTCACGCATTGGTTTCCACACACAGCATGGACAAGACGAGATCACAAGAAAACCTAGAAACCTCCTATAGGCAATGAGAGAAAACGTCCAGGTTTAAAATCACACGCGGCTCTCTTGTGCTTAGCAGTGTGGCACACAGGGTAATGGCTTTAGAGTGGCAAGACTGTAGAGAAAAGGCAAATACAATCACAGAAAACACTGGCTTAGTTTAAAGTGCCTGAATACGTTACACGCCGCCTGGCTTCGGCAGTCACTATCGGAGACAGAGAGACACACTTTCTATGGTCGCACAGAGACACACGAAGCGAGAAGTAACACACTCTTCTAAGCGTTGCCTTATAAAGGTGTGGTTCGGGAGAGAACACAGTTCTCTCTCACACACACACACACACACACACACAAGTTGGACATTAACGAAGTGTAACTAATTTCTGAGAAAAAAAAACGGTTTAATAATGTTTCACTCATTTTTTCAAAGACGCTTGGTCTGTTGACAGCGTGATAAACGACCCCGCAGAAAACAGGTGCTTCAGATGAATCCACAGAACAGCTCAACAAAGCCTCAGTACCTGAAGGATGCAAACAGGCAACTTAGAAAGACGGCTGACAGAAACATACTGGAAGAAATATAAAGAGTTATTGATTGTTGCCCACTAGAGTGGCAAGGCCCTGGCATGTCCCCAAACATTGGCATGGGCGACATCTGCTCTACAACGTTTTGTAGTTATTGCCTAGATCTCAGGCTGAAGACCTGTGTGTCAACAATGGTGCCAAAGCCCTCATAGTCCCATAGTCTCACAGTCCCTATAGTCCTATAGTCCTGTCTCATAGTCCCGTCCTCCCCTGGACCGCTGTCGTATCTGGAACCGACAACCACGTACCACGTTTATGGGAGTGATTGAAACTTGCTGAATGGCTTAAAGAATATTGCAGATTTTCTGTTACATATAATTTCTTGTTCTTTTTGTTCCTCCTGAATTGAACGCATCTAAATGGGAGTTCAGTAAAACTAAACTAAGACTATTAAACGAGGGTTTCATCTGCTTTTGGGTTTTATTTCTAATTGCAGGTTATGGAAGCGCTGTTAAAGCGTTGTTTGGTTTGATTGTGTCTCCTGAGCCTTTAAAGTGTGCCGCATTTTAAAACTAGCGGGAAACGTCCAGCGCCTGGGAGAAGCTGGGCGATCGCATGTGTACCTTATTGCTTTCAGCGATTAAGCCACCGTTCCATGGCGGAAACAGCCGTTTTAAGCAGAAAAACATCCTCTATCCTCTGCGGTTATCAAACAGGGCCTTAAGAAGGCCTAGTTAATGAATGTGTTCATCTGGCTAGTTAAAATACATGGCTATATATGGACACAAGAGGTGCCCACTCAGTGAGTTTTGGAATGGCTCTAATACACCAAGCTAGGTGTCCATTGATTGGCTAGTCGACCAGGCCAATGGTAGCATTTGTAAGTGTCCATTGTTCAAGGTTAAAAGCAGTGATTGGACAGACCCTGATCCGGTGTCTCTTGAGTTTCCAGGATAACCGTGTCTTTTCCGGCCGTGGGTATGGCTGATCGCTCCGACACCTACTGCACGACCAAACACACGCACACACACACACGCACGCGCACACACACACACAGACGGGTCTTCACAAAGTAATATATAAAAAAACAATGCTCAGGTAGTCAGGAAAAGAAAAAGAACCTGTCCGTTACAGCGAGCCTGCCACATTGGACAGTTCCCCGTTGTTTGAAGAAAGACTACGCTGAGAGATATAGAAACAGACAGATAATCCTGACTACAGACCGGCCGGCCTTCACCAAGGCAGACCGGCAGAGTGAACGACTCGGAAAAATACAAAAGCAGCTCACATATACATCGAAAACTATGTACAGATTATCAATCGGGTAACATTGACACAACCGAGAAAAGAGTTAGAGTTAAGGCTTAAACAGGACAGAAGCGACATATTGGTGTGTGTGTGTGACTGTTCGTTTATGGGGAGGGGGCGACGGCTCATCTCTAGATCCTCTTCTTCTTGAAGTAGTCAGCGTACTGCCCCCCTAGACCCTGGGAATGCTGACCCACATAGGCCACCTCCGCCGGCATGTCCTGTCCAGCCAACTGAGGGTACTCCCGCTTCTGCCCTCGAGCCGCCTGATTCTGAGAGACGGGACGAGACGGGAAGAGGCGGGAAGAGGTGGGACGAGACGGGACGAGACGGGACGAGACGGGAAGAGGCGGGACGAGACGGGAAGAGGCGGGACGAGACGGGAAGAGGCGAGAAGAGAAGACAGTAAGATGGTGAGATCAGAGAGTCGTAGGAATTCAAGTGTGTGTTTGTACAAACAGATAGATGAGTTCAGCCCAAACGCACGTGTACATTTCCCCAGAACGCCATCTGTACTGTATCATACTGCTCATCTTAGCTCATTGTCATAATCTCTGGAACATTTACTACAGCAAGGGCCGATTTCCAGGACCGAAGCATCTAGCTGCGTAAATATATATAACATATGAACGTATCAAACAGCTAATAGTAGTAATCAGATGGTTGTTACTGGTTCCACGTTAACTTACATGTAGAGGTTTGACTGAGGCAGGTTTCTCTGCTTATTATTCTGGTATTTAGTGTTACTTGAGTGCAACTTAGCCTGACGTAGTGACTTGATCCAGCCAGCTGAGATCAAACACTACACGAATACAGATTTTATTCTAAAGCTGGGGGACTCTGCCAGACAGATGTTTCTATGTTTATCCATGTCTGTGTGTATGTGTGTGTGTCTGTGCGTGTGAATGTGTGTGTGTCTGTCTGTCTGTGTGTGTGTGTCTGTCTGTCTCTGTGTGTGTGTGTGTGTGTCTGTCTGTCTGTGTGTGTGTCTGTCTGTGTGTGTGTCTGTCTGTGTGTGTGTCTGTCTGTGTGTGTGTCTGTCTGTGTGTGTGTCTGTGTGTGTGTTTGTTTGTCTGTATGTCCATCTATCTAGCTGTCTATCACCACCACCACTTCATCGTCGTCTTCCTCGTCTGTCTTATCTTCACCGTGGTGCTACTTACGTAGTAATACTGGTTCCACTCGTTGGCCACTTGGGCACTTTGGTTGTGGGCGTTGGGTGGGAGGGTGTTCGTGGGCAGGGGCGGGGCCGTCACGAAGCCCGGCATCATTGGGATGGCGCTATAGGCTGGCAGGACAGATTGGACGCCACCGTTACCGACCGTGTGAACGGACACGCCCAGCGGCTTACACGCGTCCGTATCCTAGAAGAGAGGAGGGCACACAGACACAAACACACACACACACACGGTTAGGGGGTCTATAGACTACCTTAGAGGCTCTACGCGGGCCTACTTACAGTCATAAGGTACAGCAACATGCACCTGCTCTGCTGTGGACAGACAGTCGTTCTCAGTAGGATATCTGTGTCCTATCTTAAACTAACGAGTGTCGAGTTCTCTAAATAAACACACTGGCATCTAAATACCACAGGCCTTCCACACCAGCGGGCAATAGACACACTCACTGGGTTCCAGTTGGAGCTACAAGACAATCCCACGTGATAACTGACTAGCTGCACTTGTCCAAAATGATAAACTGATCTTGTTTATGATCTCGATTTTAACTGACAACTCCTGTTACTGCCGCCCAGAGCCTAACTGCTAGAAATCTATTTGTGTCGACCTCTTAACACAAATGAAAAGTTTATTTTTGTCCCGATAAATCTGTCTTTCTGCATCCTCTACAATAAGTGTGATCATTTATGAACTCTCATTTAGAAACAGCATACTGGCATTTGCATAGAAACATGTATAATTGATTTTGATCCGCTCGTTATCTGAATGTTTTTTTATCTGTTTGAACGATTCGCTGTTAAATAGCCACGCTGTCTTTTAATCTCCGACCGACACAGTCAGAAGTGGATTGGCAAACCCACAGAGCCGAGCTCTTCTAGGATTCCTCCAACGTTCTTGCTTTCTCAGAAGTTTTTCCTCTTTTGTCTTTGGTTGGGGTGTGGAGTTTGACTGGGTGTCTGTGTTGATGAGTCTTGTCTCGGAGCTGAACCGGGTCTCCTGTAGATCCGCTCGTAGATCCGCTCGTAGATCCGCTCGTAGATCCGCTCGTAGATCCGCTCGTAGATCCGCTTGTAGATCCGGAGATGCTTGCTAAGCCAGTAGGGAAATGTGCTCACTACTGCCAGCCACTCAGAACAAGAGTCCAAATGACCTACATGTAAATGGTTAGAAACACGGTAGGACGTACTGACAGATACTTCGATTTTGCCACATAAACATGTACCTTGGCGTGCTCTCTGGGCTGGTAGGGTTGAGGTGGTGGATGGGTCATGGGAGGTTGACAATAGTACTGACTGACTGTATGCATGTAGGAGCTGTAATCCCCATAGGATGTCACTGCTGCTGCCTGCTGGAACACAACAAGGATACGTTACACACATGCAGTAAAGAAACACACACACACACACACACACACACACACACACACAACAAGGATAAGTTACACACATGCAGTAAAAAAACACACCCAGGTCGAGACACAGACACACAGACTTTTATGCTTTTAAGCAAGATGATGCTTGCTGGATAACGGTTCTAGTTTAATATCACATTCCAGTGCGTGGCGACCCGCTGGAACCAAGGACCAAATGCGTCTGGGCGTGTAGAACATAATTACTTTCCACCACACACACACACACACGCACACGCACACGCACACGCACACACGTGTCTACTTTTCTGCTTAGGTTGAAATACCTGTTATGTGTATTATTGTTATAACGCCTGTGGGAACAGTCCGGATATTAGTACCTGCGGGTTCTCCTTGGTGTAGTCTGTAGTCTGGTTCTCCTGTGGGGCTGTAGAGTAGCTCTGGGCTTGGTAGTGCTGGTACCACTGCTGTATGGCCTCCTTCACACACACACACACATATTTAATTACAGGTCGATGGACACGCACACTTGTCCTCAAGTGAGCTTATCTCAAGTAATTACTCCAATGTGGACTTTCCCCCTGATTGCGATGGCAGTGAGCGAGAGAGATCAAGCAGGGGAGAGAGAAAGAATGACTGGGGTGGGGGGGGGAGATTTACGATCTGAACATGTGTGTGTGTGTGTGTGTGTATGATGCCTGCCACATCTTGCCCTGTCAGATGTCTTAAAACATAAATTCAATTAAAACGCGAACTAAAATCCGGAACATGTAGGCAATCCCCCCCAACGAATTACAAAGGGGATAAACACCGGTGGCAAAGCTCACGAGACAGCATTAAAAACAACATTGAACTAATGGCATGGTTAAAAGCCAATCACATCACATGTTGTTAACGGGCGGGAACATAAAAAAGGCAAACGTGAGAGAAACCCACAACGACCTGGAACTGCTCTGTCCTGTATTAGCGTTGAACACAGCTTAGCAGCTTCCCTTTAATGAGGTGCACCTGCCCTAACTTCCAGGGAAATAAGAGGCACCCAGGGAAACAGCCTGTGTGCTGAGAGACAAGGAGCTTCAGATGCAGAAGAAGAGGGCAATGCCACGCCCGCACATTCCTTACAGGCTACCGCCCCACCCCAGCAATGTGCGAGACAAAATGGGAGGAAGACAGCCGAGAGAAGGAGGCTGTGCTCTCTAAACCTTCAACTGCCAGCTACTGTACATCCAAAACCAGAGTTTTACCGGTTCCTGTCCTCTAGAACCTCAGAAGACATATCCGGCATAGGTTCTCCATTAGAACACACAGCACAATGAAATGTACGGCAAATTTAACACCGCTAGAAAAACCAGAGGTGTCTGCCAAACCAAAACACAAAACTCCAGCAGACTATCATGGACGTGGGAAAATAAAGGTCGGGAACCCCAGCAGATACCCATGTGCCTGTCATTTCGGAAACCGCTTTACATCCCAACTGTATGTTTTGATCATTGGTGACTTCTGGGTACATTGATTATTCTGGGTGGATACAGAGGTGTGTCTGTTAGCGTGTGTTACCTGTGAATATGCCTGGCTGTAGTGGCTATAGTCTGCAGAGGTTTCAGTGCTGTAGGGGAACTGGGACGTGGAGGTGGCCGGCTGGGGGATATGAGGTATGGAGCAGTTGAATACCCCAGCTAGGGTGTGTCCTGTCTGGGCTTTACTGGTCACCGGGGCTGCATGACGGAGCAAACAACCACAGAATGTGTACAGTCAGATACAAAATAAACATAGAAATGGTTTTCAAAGAACGCTTTGGCAACGTTTTGAAAAATGGATGGTCTCAATGTTTTTTTTATTGTGTTTGTGTACTTTACCTTGGTTTACCATGCCAGGTAATACACTAGCTAGATTCAGGTAGGGGTTGGATGGGAGCTTCACCTCTCTGGGGGGTTCACCCAGTAGAGAGTTCTGACTGCTGAGAGCCTAAAGACACAGAGATAAATGACCCTTTACTGGTTTTGTCTTTCGACCGTAACTGAATCAGGTCTCACAAAAATCTACAAATTGACCCCTGGCAATCCACATTAGACAAGTTGTGCCACCAAACATATTCCAAAAGCTAAACAAAAGATGCTCATAGAAAACCTGGCAGAAAGAGACTTCACAAACTTGCTATACACTGGAGGTCAGGACGAGAGCGCCACCACTGCTCTTCAAAATAAAATAGACCAAAACTACTGCAACAAGGTGCCCTGAACAGATTAGTCAAAAGTAGTGGATTTGATAAGCCCAACTGCCGGACACAACGTATGGCAAAAAGAGGCAAAGCCTTAGAACAGACAAACCCCATACCAACACTAAAGCATGGTGGTGGCGGTAGCATCATGGTTTGGGGCTGATTTGTTGCCTCAGGGCCAACTTTACATAATTGTAAATTTCATATTGTGTCAGATAATTCTTCAGGAGAATGCCAGGCCAGCTGTCCAAAATCCAAAACAGAGCCAAACATGGATCTGGCAGAAGGAGAATAATAAAAAACAAACAAGCAAAGCTACAACAGAACGACCGAAAATGATAAAAATGGAGAGTCACGGAACAGTGAAATGATATCCCAGATCTCAACCCTGTTTCTGTTGACCATGCATGCAAGGAAGCCCATGAACCAGGGGCCGAAGCAATAGGAGGTCCAGGGAGGGTAGCTGGGCCCGAAGCCTGTGGAATGCCAGGACCCTAACAACCACTAAACTACCAAGAACATGGCTACGGTACTGGTTACCCTGTGGCCGGTGCTGATCCGGATATCATGGGGCGAGCCTGTCGTGTGCAAATGGCTCTCCATGGACCTGAATGTGATCTCACAGTATCTGCTTGGGGTTCCCGTTTAACTTATATTTAATAATCGTTCTCATTTCAATTAGTAAAATGCAGTGGGTATGGGGGGGTGCCGAATATCGGTGTGGATATTTCTATTTTGGGGGGGGGGGGCATGACTGACATTTGCACACGGGCCCCGTCACAATCTAGTAACAACCTTTGAAGTTGAAGCAGTAGTATAAAAAAAGAGTGGTTAAAAATTGTAGGTGCTCTTGGTTCTGTTGATTTTCAATTAATGAATAATTGCCAAGTATTTAAACTAGGTTTCTTTCATCTGTCAATAAGGTTGAAGCAAATATTACAAATCCATATTTCCAGAAATTCCAAAGAATACAACTATCCAGGGGGTGTACTTACTTTCTCACATGACTATAAACATTGTGTTAATTAATGTTCCCCTGTTGGGAGCGCCATTATGGTAAACCTGCTGCTGCTGTAAAAGGCTTTAAAGTGGGAGAGGAGTGGAACGACGCGAATGATAATGACAACCCAGAGGCATGTCGTACACACATACACCCTCAGAGACACTGGCTGACTGAGAGATGGGGGAGGAGGAGAAAGAGGGGAGGGAGGGGGGAGAGAGGGGGAGAAAGAGTGGAGAAAGAGGGGAGAGAGGGGGAGAAAGAGTGGAGAAAGAGGGGAGAGAGGGAGAGAGTTGCAAACTGATCTACTGTGCCAATACACTATACTCACTCCACTAGCCGGGCTGCTCTCAAAGCTCTCGTGGCTGTGTAGGCTGGTCTGGTGGCCCCCTGGGGCTGTGGGTGGTGGGGGGCCGAGCCCCGGCCTGGTCATTCCCAGAGAGTAGCCCTGACCCTGGGGCTGAGCGTTCACCGCGGTACCAGGAGGCGCCGGCTGCCTGTCAGAGGCTGTCGTGGAGATAGAAGCCCCGTTCTGTTCGGCTCCCATCAGGGTACCCAGGTGTGCCCGGGCATGGAGGTAGGTCATCATGCTCACTGCCGATACAGAGGTCTGACCGGACGCTGGCATGGACTCCTGACCCAACTCTAAGAAAGATGGAGTAAAGAGAGGAAGCAGGGTGAAGCAGGGTGAAGGAGGGAGGATATGGGAGGCAGATGGACTTGTCACACCAGCGGCTGTGTCAGACTCATCCATCTGCTTTTCTGAATAGCTTCCAGCTAGCCTATAGTACAACTGAACACAGTATAGAGTACACGCTGTGATCAACATGCAGGGTATTTAAGAGGTTTGGGAATTTGTATGCTTTCAGTCGGGCAAAAATGACAGACGATAAGATAACAGAACAATAATGGAAGCTGTCCAAAAGATTAAACAAACCTGACGGGGTAAAAATGTTCACTGAATTACAGTCGGAAAATTGAAGTCACATTTCGTTTGATGTTTGTTTATATTCGATTATAATATTGATAGTCAAAATTCATTCATTCACATTGGTTTTACGTTCCCAGTTTACGTCTACGAAAGAAACCGGCAATTGGCCTCTACCGCGGAAAAAATAAAAAGTAGCCGTCACATTTTCTGGAAGCACTGTGAGAAGTTGGTCTGAATAATCAAGAAATAATCTTTTCACGGCACTGTTTTGGCATAACAAAAATTGTAATATAAAAATGTTATCTAATATGATATATTAAAAAAAGCTAAATAATGTATATGCATATCATTTCCTGCACATCACTAATATCAAGCACTTTTAATACAACATACACTCAGTATATCAAACAGTAAAATAAAATTACCTACACAAAAGCAGAAGAAAGATTTTTATAACTCAGGTTATGACATAAACAGAGCAAATACGCCAGTATTTATATTTACCGGCAGGAGAAAAAAAATCATCCTGTCTGTTTTATCTTGATTCCTGCAACTAATATCCCTTTGAAGAATGCCTGATAATATCCTGTAACCAAATAGCTTATGGGCCTTCAGAAAACAACACATTACTAGCAATCAAATACTAGCAAACAATAAAAAATGTATCATATCGACCAGACATCATTTTAATACCGCACCATATTAAAAAAATGTGAACGATGAAAACTGCACTGAGAACAGAGTTCAGCACTGTGAACACATCCAAAACAAAAGTCTGCTTTTATAGAGGTTCAGGTTAGCTTGACATAAAGCCATTAGTTGCAGAGTGAAAAATAGATTCCATGTTGGGAAGAACTAACTGCAGTAAAAGGAAACACGTTCAACTCAGATTTAGCGCTTATTTAAACAATTGTTTAGCTTGGTGTTTGAATAGCTAACTATAGGTGGCTCCCAGTGCTGCTAAGCTAACGCTAGCATAGCAAGTTACCCAATGAGAAATGATCAGTTGGACAGAGTTAGCGATTTGTTCTGGACAAAAAATGGTTTTGTGCATTTTCACACCGGTTGTTTAGCTTGATATCCTGCTACACTAACAAACAGTAGACCCTAGTGGATGCAGCGAGGGAAGCCATTGTTAGACAGTTGAAAAGAATAAACATTTTTTCCACAGTATTATATCTGGCTGGTAAATAAAATAAATGTATAATGAGACGAGCAGTTCAGAGAAAGACCTCGCCGTCATCGGGTGTCAGAGAAAAATGGCGAGGTTGTGGCCCTAATCTGTCGGCGCGGACCACCACAGCGGACTCGTGCCTTTGTTCTTCTCTTGTCGCTTGCGCACCCTGGCTGCTTTTTCTGTTACACTGTCAGATTCTCCCACTCCCGGTTTGCGGCGGAACTGAGTGGGAGAAGTTGCAAAAATGCAATACGGTTTGCTAAGTCGACCACGCCGGATTTGATACCAAGTTTGGGAGACTCACCGGTCGGTGAATCTCCCAGTAGCCCTTTCCCGAGGGTCATGGGGACTGGAGGTCTAAGACCCAGGGCTTTGTGTAGCAGGAGACGAGATGGGTCACCTAGTAGACTAGATACCTAGGAGCGGGAAGAGAGAAGGAGAAGACAAACGCAGAAAGAGAAGGCAGGGATACAAAAAGAGGGAGAAAGGAGGATACAGAATGAGACAGGGAGAGGACATATGCTGTGAAAAAGATCATCGGGTGAGTAAAGAGAAAAGTCATGAAAACGATTGTAAGGCAGATAAAGAAATGGAACAGATCTCTGCCACCAAGCGTGGCTTCAGTCCACAGACACACTGAGAGTTACCTGAGGATGAACGAAGCCAACCCAGCTCACGTCTCCTATGAACGTCTCTCAATATTACTCTCAGTTGCAGTCTCACTCAATGACATTGGAATTAATTAAACGTCTCTTTCATATTAAAAACTCTTCGTTTCTTAACCCTTTCCCCTACCTCTTGCTCTAGTTATATTGTCAAGTATGTCATTTTTAAAGTACACAAAATGTTCTGGGGGTGACGGGGACGAAGAATAAATTGTGTCTATGTCTCAATGAACAATGACTGTTCCGTATCACACGAGCAATTTTTTACTGATGGAACACAGAGCCGGGAACAATGCAAAGCCAATGTTTTATATTGAATTAGAAATGTCTAGCAGGGACAGTGGACCAAATCCCCATCACACACGCACGCTTGCACGCACACACATATGTGCACGCACACACACACACGCATGCACACGCTCACGTGCACACCCACGGACGCACACATGCATGCGCACACCCACACACCCACCCATGCGCCCACACACGCACACACACATTGGCATGTCTCACATTATTCATGTGCTTGTCTTTGATGTGAAGGAGTTGCTGCTGCGCCAGCTGCATATGCAGCAGGTTCTGCAGCACCAGACCGTTTCCCAACAGGGCATTCTGGGAGAAAAGACAAGAACACACACACATATTGAGCACCTACAGAGACATGCAACCTCACCAGCTCACATACTGATATCTCTAGGCCTTTAACACAGTCTCGTTCATATTCTTTAATATCCTGTAACACAGTCTCGTTCATATTCTCTGATATCCTGTAACACAGTCTCGTTCATATTCTCTGATATCCTGTAACACAGTCTCGTTCATATTCTCTGATATCCTGTAACCCAGTCTCGTTCACACACACCAGCATATACTCACCTGTTGCACCTTCCCTAATTGTAACAGAGCAGCTGTGAGGGGAGGTCTGAGAAAGGGAGAAAGACTCAGGGGTCGCCCAAACTTCCCTAAAGACGGAGAGGGAACGAGGAGGGAAGCGGTTAATTAGAACGGAATACAAAAAAGGGTTTGGCAAAATGTAGACTTCAGAAGACTACAGACTTTTACAGAAGTTAGACTATATAACTTAAACCACACTAGTCTAAAAAAATCAGTAGACAACAGGCCTTACACAACTACCGGCTCTACAAGATACAGACTCTACAAGACTACAGGCTCTACAAGACTACCGGCTCTACAAGACTACCGGCTCTACAAGACTACCGGCTCTACAAGACTACAGGCTCTACAAGACTACAGGCTCTACAAGACTACTGGCTCTACAAGACTACTGGCTCTACAAGACTACAGGCTCTACAAGACTACTGGCTCTACAAGACTACAGGCTCTACAAGACTACTGGCTCTACAAGACTACTGGCTCTACAAGACTACAGGCTCTACAAGACTACAGCACATCTGAAACAAAATATGAAATACAAAAATGACACAGCCTTAGTGATAACTGAAGAGATCCACAACCTTATCATAATAAATTCATGAGCCAAAGCTAACCGTAGCTACCTCCAGAATAGGTAGATGTTTAACATTTAATCAGGGTATAATTTTAGATTACAGTGTAATTGGGCATGCTCCTGTTCAAACAGCCAGACACCAATCCTTCCTGCTTGCTAGATCTGATGAAGTCTTGAGAACAAGTTCATTACAACGGATGATTAGGCGTTCATCAAGAAAGAAACCTGCACGAAATTGATTTGGACAGGATACGCTAATCAAAAGCCATTTTTATCTTTCTAGGTGCATGGCGAGTCTGATTCCAAAACCTGTCAAACAATCCAACAACGACTGACAACTATATATTCGAGTTATTTCTCATCACAATGTAGAGGGGTTCTCCAAAAGTGACAGTGTCTAAAGATGCCGTGTCTGTGGGTGTTTCACCTCCTCGCTTCCCAGAATGATACGGTCTCATGAGGACCTGCAGGGCTGCTGGGTTGGTCATGCTGTTGAGCAGCTGGGCCAGATTGGGCTCCGGGAGTAAGCCCTTCTTATTGCTTAACATCTGCCGATACACACACACACACACACACACACACACACACACACAGAGAAAAGG
This sequence comes from Dallia pectoralis, assembly GCA_029465975.1. Lineage (NCBI taxonomy): Eukaryota > Metazoa > Chordata > Actinopteri > Esociformes > Umbridae > Dallia > Dallia pectoralis. The sequence goes on along the minus strand of CM055761.1, from coordinate 2,038,912 downwards.
TTAGCACAGCACGCTACATCACTGAATGTAGAGACTGTTTGGCAGCTCGTGTATTTCTCTCGTAAGAAATCTTTTTTCCCCCTGTGTGAATGTGTAGAGGAAGTGCAGTGAAGGTGTAGTGAAGGTGTACTGTTTGTCAGAACTAGCAGAGGTTCTATAATGTGTCTATGATCACCTCATCAGGCGGTTCCTTCAGAACCACTGACAATTGTTTACAGCAGGGAACCCATCTGCTACTGGAAAACACCAGGAAGATCTAACAGTATTCCAGGTATTCTTCACTACAGCTGTGTATTTCAGTGCAGATGGGTTCCCTGACTGTCTGGTTCTACACGGGGTTGGACACCAAGTATGGAAGCCTTTGGCACCGGTCTAGTCTGAATAAAGGTTCAGATCCCAGCCCAGTGGCACCGCTCTAGTCTGAATAGAGCCACTCACAGACTTTCAGACAACCACTAACGTGTCTTTTTTCTGTAGCCTTGACCCGAATTCACGCTGACCGTCTCCAGTCAAACACAAACACACTAGAAGTGAATAGGTGCCCGCTCGCTTGTCTCGCCTGCCTGTCTCGCCCGCCATACAGTGTGTGTTATCCGGGCATCGAGCGGCGCTGGTTTGTCACTAAAGCACAGTGTGATGTGGCTGAGCGAAAGCATCTCTCAGAAGGAGAAGAGGGAGAAAGAAAACGAGGAGAAACACTCTCTCGCTCTCTCTCTTGTTGAGGAAATGTCAGTGCGTATCAGTCTGTTTGTTTGTTTCAGTGCTGGCTGGTTCCCGGGAGATGGATAAAACCCAGACTCCCACACGATCACACTACAGAGGGAAAGAGGAGGAGGTCCATCTGGTCCTGTGTTCAAACTCCGCTTTCCCAAACTGAAGGAATGACAGGACGAGTCCCTCTGAGAAACCGAGGGATCTGTTCTCTCCTTACAAGGATGTCATGTTGCTATTGTTTCTGCCTCTGTCTCAATCCCTCCAATACGTTTAGCAGAAAGAGAGCAAGACACGCTCTTAAAAACCAAACACGCGGGACGTTTCAGTGCTCGTCGCTTCAAAGAGAAAATACTGACATTTCACAGCCTTAAAGCGCCGTTCAGTCATAATAATATTTCTTCTAATATTCGTCGAACAGTAAGACGATACACAGTGGTCTTCACAGGATAATATTCTATGAAGTGATACATAGAACTGTGTGTGTGTGACAATTGACAGTATTATGAGTAATGACGTTTTAACAACCAAAGGGTCTGCAGGCAGCCTTCCAGCGCCACAGGTGGACGTAAGCGTGTGATTGGCTGGCCACTTTTAGATTAGACTGCGCGTTTTGGCGCTTGTGCGTCCTGTAACGTGTGCAAAATAGATATTAAAACTCTACTCATCCATTCCCTCTTGTTGAACATGCAGGTTCGGTTATTTAATAGCTGAATTCAAGAAAAATCATCATAGACCTTTCTTAAGCACATGGTAAAAAAAAACGAGTTTAGGGGAAAATGATAATATCCGACAAATAATAATACAAACGGTATATGCCTTAGTTTTATAAGTGTTCGCAAACCTTTAGATTGCAGGTAATTAACTGTCTTCTGATTTAAACCCATATTCCAAATGATGTACAAATGAAATCAGTTGAAGTGATTACATTTAAAAAACTGTTTCTGTAGTACTTCTTCAAGGTTTCTTGATTGCATACTGCAGAAGTAACCTGATGTTATCAATGAATGGAGTGTACAGATCGGGAGAATGATCAAAGAGGAGAGATTCGAGGAGAAAGAGAGGAGCGATTATGTGGTGATTATTCACGATTAATATCGTGCATTTTATCTAGGATGTGGACACAGTAGGACAAATGTGATTGAGGATGTGTGCACTGTTTCCTGTGAGTTAGTGTACATTACCATCTAATCAATTGTACACTACATATAAGCAGACTTGTCGTCTCATCTCTCTTCCCTAACAATTGTCGTGTCAGGTGTGTTGAACTCCCACCCAAATATCCGCGTCGACAAACAGATGGCCCAGAACTTTCTCTGTCATATAAACAAGCTTCCATCCGAACCACAAATCTTTTCCAAGTTAAGGCCCATGGAAAAAGTTTAAGTACAAACGCTACCAGTTTCCATTTCGAAAGAAACATTAACTAATTATCCACTTTAAGCCAAATAAAGGCGACGAGCTGCGTGTTTTCAGATGTCCGTTACACACCACACACACACACACACACACACACACGCGCGTGCAAACACACACACACGACACACGACACACACAGAGAGATGCATTAAAAGGCCGTGTGTTTCCGTGCAGATAAACACGCCGTTGTCTGTTTACGTTTCTAATGTACACGTCAACGTCATGGAATGTGAGCCTGTATCTGTTTATTAACCCCGTGTGCACTACACTGCTGTTTATTAACCCCGTGTGTGCACTACACTGCTGTACGTTTAACGCTCTACTGTCCCATCACCCCTGGTTCAACAGAACCCCGCGACTGAACCAGTATAAAGCGTCCATTTTTGCTTGTATTTAGTGTGTGTAGTCACGTGTGTGTGTGGGTGCGTGCACGTACCACGCCTTGAGCGGCAATAAGCGCGGCCAGTGTGCTCCTGCCAGAGGTCCCGGGGGTGCAGAGGGAGAGGCGAATCTCCTGCCCCCCCACCAGGGTTCGGTCCATCTCGATAAGCACCGCCTCCGCTTGCTCTGCCCGCTCGTACTCCACCACCCCGAAACCGTGCACGGGGCTCCCCTCGTCCTGCGCCAACTGAAACACACCAGAGGGCAGACGTGTAGCTCACACACACACACATCTGCTGTGAAGGCTCCGGAGACACACTCACCCGTTCTACAAACAAACATGCGAGCAAACACTCGTGTACCGACGCACACACACTAGACACAGCGCCGTGGTCCCAACAACTCCAATTCCCCACACAATCAGCGTGTGAAATACCGCAGAAAGACTGGCACGCCTCCAGGCGTACACACACACACACACACACACACACAGCCTGGAGTGTCTATTCTTGGGAGGACCAGGAGACAATAAGTTGAACTATTACACCTACACAGTCTTAACATAGCCCAGCTGTAACACCTAACCCTAAACATAACCCCAGTTCTATCAGTGACGCGGGTTGTGTGTTTGACCCCGGACCTAACTCCGGAGCCAGAAAAGGACAGACAGAAAGGACCTAATAAGGACCGTTTCATTCTGGGAAACAGGAACACACAAAACAGGCACTACTCAAGTGAGTATTGATCATTAAGTGCAGGGTGTATTCCACTAAGCACCAGTAGATTGTGTCTACTGGCAGAGATATTACTGTCGTATGCCTACTGTCCTTTATTAGAAGTAGATGGAGATGGAGCAGAGAGGATGGAACTAATGGACAGAGTCAAAGAGATGGGGGGATGGACAGATGAGAGAGAGAGAGAGAGAGGGAGAGAGAGAGAGAGAGAGAGAGAGAGAGAGAGAGAGGGAGGGAGAGAGAGAGAGAGAGAGAGAGAGAGAGAGAGAGGGAGACAGAGAGAGACAGAGGGAGAGAGAGGAGAGAGAGAGAGAGAGAGAGAGAGAGAGAGAGAGAGAGAGGGAGGGAGAGAGGGAGAGAGGGAGAGGGATGGACAGATGAAGATATTTATTAGTTGGTCAGAAAGGCTTCAATCTAGAATCGACTGCATTCAAACTCCCAATAATAAACTGTAATGACCACATATTGATACTGTAACAGCACTGTAATGACCACATATTGATACTGTAACAGCACTGTAATGACCACATAATGATACTGTAACAGCACTGTAGTGACCACATATTGATACTGAAACAGCACTGTAATGACCACATATTGATACTGTAACAGCACTGTAGTGACCACATATTGATACTGTAACAGCACTGTAATGACCACATAATGATACTGTAACAGCACTGTAATGACCACATAATGATACTCTTATTCTAATGGCATCCTATACAACGCAGTACGGTTGACCAGCTCCTGTTGGGAATAGAAACGCTCTTTGTGTCAGGCAGCAGAAGGGTTCAGTTGAATAATTAATCCGATTCTCTCCATACCCTGCAGCGTCTAGAGCTGGGCCAACATTATGTGCTGCGAATGACAGCCTAATGGCTAATGACGACCAACGAAACCGCCGAGCCGGTCTCCTGCTCGCAAACACTTCCTGGTCATCTGCATGGAGCCGTCAGACCCGGCAGGACATGACTGAACGGCAGATACAGTGGAGATGTTCGGCACAATAGCATGACGCCTGCCCACGGTACAGTCGTGACTCGCGAGGCAGAATCGCCTTCTGACGTCCTCCGTCGCCTGACCTCTCGCCCCATTATCCTTCACTCGCACTCATCTGCCTGGGCGTTTGGTCTGAGGGAAGACAGGCGAGCAGGAGGCGGAGGAGGGCGATAGGTCAGCAGCATACAGTGCTTTTTAGCTACGGAAACGAACTTCCTTCCCGCTGATCGGCACTTTAACACCGAGGGAGGCAGAGAATCCAGGGAGAGAGTGAGTGATGGTTGTAATGGCAAAAAAAGAGATGGAGTTACAGAGAGAGAGAGAGACAGACAGACAGACAGAGAGAGAGAGAGAGAGAGAGAGAGACACACACACACACACACACACATACATACATACATACACACATACATACATACATACATACATACATTCTTCTCACACACACATGAAAAAAGACCCTTAAAATAGTTATGAAGTAAAGATAGTTTTAGGTGTAGAGGCTGAAATCACGTTATGAGGACAGTTACGGGTTAGAGTTGAGGTCAGATATGGTTACGGAAATAGTCAAGATCTGTTTGGATGGATATATATATAAGTGTGTTTGTGTCTTGGTGTGTGTATGTCAGTGGGTGTGCGATATATCCACGTATGTGGGATTCTGAGGTCATCGCAAAGATAGTAAAATCACAGATATTGGTTATGTTAACCTTCAAGAATGTGTGTGTGTGTGTTGTGTGTGTAATTCACAGATCTGACACAGAGAGCTCTATATTAGGAATAAAGTACGGGTTGTTTCATCTCAAAGCACAAGCCTACATTAGCCATCTCAAAACACAAGCCTACATTAGCCGTCTCAAAACACAAGCCTACATTAGCCATCTCAAAACACAAGCCTACATTAGCCATCTCAAAACACAAGCCTACATTAGCCCTCTCAAAACACAAGCCTACATTATCCATCTCAAACACAAGCCTACATTATCCATCTCAAAACACAAGCCTACACTGGCCATCTCAAAACACAAGCCTACACTGGCCATCTCAAAACACAAGCCTACATTAGCCATCTCAAAACACAAGCCTACATTAGCCATCTCAAACACAAGCCTACATTAGCCATCTCAAACACAAGCCTACATTGGCCATAGCCTACCAGACCCCACTGCCAGCGCCTCGATCACATGAATGAGACTCTGACATTTCCAATAGCCCTCGGGATAAGGTTACATCTGCTTCTTCAAAATCATAATACGTTAAAGGCCAGCTATTGTGTCGTTTGTGTGGAAACATGTGTGTGACAGTGTGTCTACATCTCTACGAGTGTGTAGCCTTCACTACCCCATCTCAGCGGCACAGAAACCCTTTCATAATGTCATGTTCACAACGCATTCAAGCACAGAGGAAGAGACAACTATAGAAACACCGGGAGAACTCTTGCTATGTTCTCCGACCAGTTGGCCCAAAACAAGTTAGAACCTGATAAAAACTAAATGACATTACCTATTAGAAAAACGTCAGCAAAACTACTAATTATGCAGTGATACAACAAAGCAACGCAAGTCAAAACCTTTTGCTCCGGCAAAATATCGGTTGTATGTTTCCTTTACGCCAGAGATTACGGATTATTATTTTATTATATATAATTTTGTTATAGAGAAATTTGACTATGCGCACAATCTCGAAGTTTATGGAACTCAAAAACAGCAGATCCAAACATGGGGGAGGTTAAGTGATCTTGTAGGGTTGCTTTTCTGCCTCTCACTGAGTCTTCAACGTGCGCATGACGTTATAAAAACCAAGAGAACAACAACAGGGCACTTTAGATTTCAATGTCAAACCGATTATCAGAAAGCTTGCCTCGGAAAATGTCACGGGTCTTCCGGCATAACGACGACCGCAGAAGACAACATGTTATTAAAACAAATTTCGGGATTTAGAGAAAGACAAAGAGAGAGCGTGAGGGGGGTGATGAGGAGAGACAACGAGAGAGAGACAAAGAGAGAGAGACCATTTGGTATTATACAGCAGTGGAGAACACATACTGGTGTTTCCCACTGGCCCTGGTGTTCTCCAGAAGTCTCCTCAGAGAGAACCTGTCTACAGGCTACTGAATGACGACCAGAAATCCCGAATAGGATTAGAAAAAGAGTGAAAAATTCTTCCCATCAAGAAAATCGGCTATTTTGGGATCAGGGAGAAGGTTAGGATTAAGGTAAAGTTATTGGGTTTAAGATAAGATTAAGATTGAAGTTGGGTTAATGGATATTAATGAAAAAAACACACAGGGAGAACAGTGAATAAAGTGTGTGTGTGTGTGTGTCTGCACGTGTGTTTGCACCAGGGACAAATATGTCAGAGTGAATCAGTCTGGTTATATAAACACAGATTAGCATGTGCACACACATACGCACGAACACACACACACACAGACGCACACGCACACACGGACAAACACACACACGCACACACACTGATAGAATAGTTACTAAACTCACACCAGCAATGTTTCAGAACATAAACACACACACACACACACACACTGAGGCAATAGCAGACATGCTTTCTCTGGTCTTAATTAAATAACACCAGCATAAGATAAGTATAAGAACATAAACAGTCTGTTATGGAGTGGACTTATCTTCACGGGTTAACCTTAATGAAAAACCCCATAGCATGTCTTCTGCTGGCAGGTACAAGCCTGAACACAGCGTTCACAGACGTTACATCAATGTACACGCCTAACTCATTCTGTCACAGCTGTCCTTCAGCTGACTGATGTGTGAGTAGGATGAAGAGGATGAAGAGGATGAAGAGGATGGATAAAATTATGGACAGGAGTTGGATGGACACGAGAGTTCAGGACCTCCGAGAGTTTATATTTGAACATGTCATCCCTCTCACGTGGACAAACCCCACAGCCCGAGACAAAGAAATGAGAAACAACGCAAAAACAACAACGCAAAAACAACAACGCAAAAACAACAACGCAAAAACCAAAACAATGAGAATAATAAAAGTGACAACCGAACAGATCCATATATGTGAGAATAAAACACAATCTGATAACCATATATTAGAGTGTGCATGGTGTGATTTGGCCATTGAGAAGCGATGGGACAGGCGATCCTCTGGGAGAGGTCAGAGGTCAGACGGGGCTATCTGACTGTGACCTAGTTGTCAACCAGTCTATGGAGAGTGAGTGTGTATGTGTGTGTGTGTGTGTGTGTGTGTGTGCGGGTGTGTGTGTGTGTGTGTGTGTGTGCGTGTGTGTGTGTGTGTGTGCGGGTGTGTGTGTGTGTGTGTGTGTGTGTGTGTGTGCGTGTGTGCGTGCATGTTGTAGCCTGGTTGTCAGTGTGTGACAGCTGTAGACCTCCAGGTCACTGAAATGGCCGGGATAAAATGTAAATGTAGAGTTCCTGTAGAGTTACTGTAGACTACGTGTAATATGGGAGTTACTTTAAAGTATGTGTAAAATAGAGATATTGTACCTTAGCTGTACACTTCAGTAATTGTAGAGTTGGTGTAAAATTCTACTGTATGAACGCTCAACCTCCTCTATATTGTAGTGGGGGGGGGGGTCCTCAAAATGTTTCACCAGAGCCTTCTATTTAACGTTCAATAAATGTAGCACTGTGTGTGTGTGTTTCTGCGTGTGTGTGTGTGTGTGTTTCTGCGTGTGTGTGTGTGTGTGTGTTTCTGCGTGTGTGTGTGTGTGCGTCTATGTATTTGCTACCCAGTTAAGTACGTGAACATCCTTTTTCAAAAAGGACAAAACCCTTTTCCAAATAATGTAAATGATCTGAGTACGCTGATGCCATTATCCATCACCACTTATCTCACATGTCTCTAACGGTTACAATTATCCAACTCCTCCAAACTGGAAGTCCACTATTCTCCACTCACCCATATCAGAGATGACTCATGACAGACTGCTGTCTGACAGACCTCTCCTGGAAAAGGAGAGAAACAGAGACAGAGAGAAATGGGAGAGAGAGAAATGGGAGAGAGAGAGAAATGGGAGAGAGAGAAATGGGAGAGAGAGAGAAATGGGAGAGAGAAATGGGAGAGAGAGAGAAATGGGAGAGAGAGAGAAAAGGGAGAGAGAGAAATGGGAGAAAGAGAGAAATGGGAGAGAGAGAAATGGGAGAGAGAAATGGGAGAGAGAGAGAAATGGGAGAGAGAGAGAAATGGGAGAGAGAGAAATGGGAGAGAGAGAGAAATGTGAGAGAGAGAGAAAAGGGAGAGAGAGAAATGGGAGAAAGAGAGAAATGGGAGAGAGAGAGAGAAATGGGAGAGAGAGAAATGGGAGAGAGAAATGGGAGAGAGAGAGAAATGGGAGAGAGAGAGAAATGGGAGAGAGAAATGGGAGAGAGAGAAATGGGAGAGAGAGAGAGAAATGGGAGAGAGAGAAAATGGGAGAGAGAGACAAATGGGAGAGAGAGAGAGAGAGAAATGGGGGAGAGAGAGAAATGGGAGAGAGAGAAATGGGAGAGAGAAATGGGAGGGAGAGAGAAATGGGAGAGAGAAATAGGAGAAAGGCACACAGCGAAAGATGATTCTGTCTAATAACATTTACCTGCTGCTAACAGAAACTAATGGCACTTTCAAATGGCATTCTCTCTGCCTGCTTCCTGCTGTTAAAGGAGACATAGAGCCAGTCCAGGCTGCATTAATTGATGTTTCAATTTCAATAACATTGACATAACACGTAAGTCCAACATCTGAACGGAGCACCGGTCCAAAAGTGTCCCTCGTTGTCTCAGAAGATTACGCGTGATCATTTACGTATCCAACCATTAAAACCTGAAAAAAGCCAAAGTCTGCTGGCTCTGCAACGGCTAAGAAGCGAAAAAGACGCCGACAAGCCAAACTAATAATCCTGCGAGTTTTATAAAGTGGTAGGTGTCTGTACAAGAACCCAAACACACTCAAGCTCACACACACACACACACACACCAATTACTCCATCCCAAACTGACCTGGCAGAAGACAGGTTTGTACCGGTCGGAGAACAGCTGGGTCAGCTCTTCCGAGTCCAACTCCACAGGCAGCCGGTCCACGCAGAGGCACTTAGAGTGTAGGTGATGACCCGCGGTCAGCTGGTTCACATCCGTCCACTGGACCATGACCGCGCGGCCCCCCTGCGGTTGTCCGAGCAGCTCGGAGCGGGCCCGCGACGCAGAGTCCTTCTTCATGTACTCCACGAAGCCGTAGCCCTTGGAGTGTCCGCTGAGCTCGCTGTAGACCAGGAAGCAGCGTTCGATGTTGCCGTAGGAGCGGACCAGGTCCTCCAGCTGCTGGGCGGTGAAGGTGTGGGACAGGTTGGTCAGACACAGCAGGGAGTCGGTGGGCTGGAGCTGCACGGTGATGTCCCGGCCGCGAACGCTGCTCTGGTGAAGGGATCGGATGGCATCCTGAGCCTGGTCACCGTTCAGCAGGGTCACAAACGCTGGAGGACAAGACGCCCAACGCACACATACCGGGAGGAGACAGAGACACACAGAGACATAGACGGACGAGGAGACCGGCGCAACAGGGAAACGGAGACATTGACAGGTACGCAGACCAGGGAGACAGACATTACACCAGGAGGACAGACATTACACCAGGAGGGACAGACATTACACCAGGAGGGACAGACATTACACCAGAGGGACAGACATTACACCAGGGAGACAGATATTACACCAGGGAGACAGACATTACACCAGAGGGACAGACATTACACCAGGGGGACAGACATTACACCAGGGGACAGATATTACACCAGAGGGACAGACATTACACCAGGGGACAGACATTACACCAGGAGGGACAGACATTACACCAGGGGGACAGACATTACACCAGGGGGACAGACATTACACCAGGGGGACAGACATTACACCAGGGGGACAGACATTACACCAGGAGGGACAGACATTACACCAGGAGGGACAGACATTACACCAGAGGGACAGACATTACACCAGGGAGACAGATATTACACCAGGGAGACAGACATTACACCAGAGGGACAGACATTACACCAGGGAGACAGACATTACACCAGGGGGACAGACATTACACCAGGGGGATATTACAGACAGACATTACACCAGGGGATATTACACCAGGGAGACAGACATTACACCAGGAGGACAGACATTACACCAGGAGGGACAGACATTACACCAGGGGGACAGACATTACACCAGGAGGGACAGACATTACACCAGAGGGACAGACATTACACCAGGGAGACAGATATTACATTACACCAGAGGGACAGACATTACACCAGGAGACAGACATTACACCAGGGGGACAGACAGAGGGGGACAGACATTACACCAGGGGGACAGATATTACACCAGAGGGACAGACATTACACCAGGGGACAGATATTACACCAGGGGGACAGACATTACACCAGGGGGACAGACATTACACCAGGGGGACAGACATTACACCAGGGGGACAGACGTTACACCAGGGGGACAGACATTACACCAGGGGGACAGACATTACACCAGGGGGACAGACATTACACCAGGGGGACAGACATTACACCACGGGGACAGATATTACACCAGGGGGACAGACATTACACCAGGGGGACAGACATTACACCAGGGGGACAGATATTACACCAGGGGGACAGACATTACACCAGGGGGACAGACATTACACCAGGGAGATCGACATTACACCAGGGAGACAGACATTACACCAGGGGGACAGACATTACACCAGGGGGACAGACATTACACCAGAGGGACCGACATTACACCACCCACCACAGATACATTAACATAAAGAAGGACAAACACATGTAAACAGACAGAGAGATGAAAAGATGCAAAGAGAAATAGAAAAATGGAAACACACTCCCGCACGCAAACACGACCACAGACACACACTCATAAAGAAACACACACCAATACACACCAATACACACAGAGAGACAAACAGTCGGAGGAAAACAGAGATACACAGAAAGAAAGACCCACATTAGCTGGGAGCAGCTCGGAAAGAATCCAGTCACTGAGACACACATGTATCCTGCTTTAGTACACACAGTGACAGAACAGGACACAATGACAAGGGTTGGCAGGGCAACATCTCCGTCCAATAAACAGACGTTTATTAAATGAATTCCTTTAGTCCCAAACCCCGCCTCCCTGTCCCAAACCCCCGCCCACCCGTATCCAGAATGCGCTCATTCATTGGCCGTGAAATGAGGTGTTAATGAATTGACATGGAATGTGTAGTGTGGTCGAAAGAGTCCCCGGTTGTCCCCGTCTGACAGGGGGAAAGACATCCATGGTACTGGGGCTTTCAAAATACTGCCAAATGAATTGCAATTTGCCTCGGCTGACCACTTCATAACCGACGGTTAACCGCGCTGAGGGCTTTGGAGGCGAAGACACGGGGAGGAAGGTGAAGTGCATTTTTTGCGCATCAACTTATCAGGTGCGCGACCGAGAAAAGATTGACCTGACACAGATCTCGTTTGGATCGAAAATGGTGTCTGTCTTTTGTGCGTTTTAGATAAATTCTCCACGGGAGCCCGGCAGAGAGGGAAAAGAACACAAGGAACCCGGGTGTTATCCGATTGGTTCAGGTGAACAGAGGAAACTTGACAAAAAACAGCAACCGAAATCACAGGGGAGAAAAGCTTTTTCTAATTGCGGCAATTTTTTTGAGAGAGAGAGAGAGAGTCAATATCTGACTGGTGATTAGAGCAGACTGCAGCACAGTTCATCAGAAATCCCAGTAACGTCTGATTGAACTTATGTAAATTGCGACGCTGAACCCGGATCACTAATGGGTTGTCAGGAGAAGACCTCTCGCCCACGTAGGCCGACGACTTCGAGAGCTCACATCTCCGTCTGTACCACTTCACATTCCGTTAAAGCATTAATACGCGTTATTCGCCCGCCCGCCCTCGCTCCCTCCCGCCCACCACCCGCCCACGCCGAAATCAATTAACTCAACGCTAATACTTTAACTCTACGATGGGTGTATTCCTGAGGCTGTAATCTGGTTACACCGGGAGTACGCACAGTAACCTGACACCGGGATGAGTCGGTATGCTGTCTTAGTCCAGCTTTGTGATCCCCTTAAAAAGCGTTCTTGCTCACTTCCTGTGCGTCTCCATTTCTCTCGCTCTTTCCCCTTTCATCAGGCAACAGAATTCAAAGGAGGTATGGTTTTACTAAACTGGGACAGCGCTGCAGAATATTTTCTTTTATTGTGAGTGGAGAGCGAGAGAGATGTGGAGAGAGAAGAGAGAGAGGGGAGAGAGGAGAGCTCAACGGTTTTGAAATAGCTAACACGATAACTCGATAATACAGAGGCACTCGACTCGGGAAGGAACTGACAGGTTTTAAGGCAAGACGTTTTTCTCCAAAACACAAAGG
>CM055761.1:1991257-2021257 GCA_029465975.1 Dallia pectoralis | reverse complement strand
CACTCCAATCAAAACCCCATGTAATAATTATATATATAACCATAACAAAAATTCCATCTGTGTCTAAATTCCCTTGAAGGACACAATAACAAATATTTTCCTACTTTTGAACTTCTGTCTCAGTAGCTAAGAGCAGACAGTTCAAACACAAGCTGTGTTTCCACAGTAGGTGACTCTACCCCGGTTTGGGTCCTTAAATGGCCTTCTGGTTTTTGGTATGCTGTTGAGGAAGACCCGGTGAAGAGAAAAGAGAATGTGTGTGTGTGTGTGTGTGAGAGGAAGGAGGTCTAAGGAGACGACTCAGAAACAGCATAGCCGTGTTGGCTAACGGTTCACGGCTGGGAGGTCGAACGGAAGTGGGAACGAGAGGTCGTTAGACACGCCAGACTCCGGGGTCAAGATCAGGGTCATGCGGGCGACAGGGTGCCTGGATGACTCAACCTTCAGCGGGTGATTCAGTGTTCAGCCGGGGGGAAAGCGCCGCGTCACACAGAAGATATACCGCCGTGTGTATAAACATTTAGAAAGCACGGGGACCCACAGCTGCTGACAAGAACCGCTCAGAACTCCATCTGGGATCACGGAGACGTATTTAAGTGTAAACACAGGTTTCTATGAACGTACACAGAAACAACTGCACCTCGCTACAAACACAAACACACAGTTTCCATTTCTCACTCCCTCTCACCCTTCTCTAAATTTCCCTCGTATCTTCTTTACTCTCATCTATCGTCGCACTCTCAACTAAAAGGGTGTTTATTGGCGGGGGAAAAACTTAGTTACATCTCCCTCTCTCCGTCACACACAGTATTTCTATGTGGACCGGAGAGATCACAGTCCTCGTAAACCGAGACGGTGTGCTGAAACTAGGTTTGTGGGACGGTAAGGTCCAAAGCCCACCCCTATTTCATTCTATATCTCCTCAACCGCTCGTACACTCTTACTCTCTCAATCCTCTGACTGACGATGTCTTTGAAGTTCCTCCACTTTCAATTCCGATTAGATTTAAAATAGTTCCATCGCTTCATCGTCTTTAAAAACAAAAGGGCAATCGTTACAATTTCACCGACACTGACACACTGAGTTCTGCAACTAACGACATTCTCTAAAATGAGCTTGAAAGAGAGAGAGAGAGAGAGAGAGAGAGAGAGAGAAAAAGGAAGAGAAGAAGACAGACAGGGAGAGTCAGAGACGAAATAAAAATGCAAGCAAGCAGAGCTGTCAAAAAAAATCCCCAACGGATCTGTTTTAAGAGAATATAAGAGTGGAGGAGAAAACCTTTCCTAAAGACAATCGGTGAATTCATGTATGGTTGTTTCAGGGGCCGTTCTGCCTTGACACGGCACTGTGTTAGGCTAACTAACGTGTGTGTGTCTGTGTACGTGAGCTGTGTTCAATCATACAGTCATACAGTGTTCAGTCATACACATATACAGCCCCACCCCCCATCAGATATTAAACATCATTAACCTTTGGTGCTCGCTGACGCCGCCCCCATCTCACATGTCCCCCCCCCACGACACACTACCCCCCTGCCATACCAGCAGCATGCCAGTCGGCTCATCGAAGGGCGTTCGATTTCAGGTGTTTGGCTCTCCCTCTCGCCCTGGTCTAAATATAGCCCATCTCTCTGACTTGCCTCCCCAGGATAGGAGATGGGATGGGACAGACATGTGTGGGGGGGGGGTGTTCTGTGAAGAGGGTTTTGAAGACGTGAAAGGTGATTTAGTTTACCTGTGCCTTTGTTGCGGTCCACAAAGCAGTACTTGAGCTCGTACTCTCTCAGAATCTCATGGACCTCCTTCAGAGAGAGGAAGAGGGAGAAGTAGAGAGAGAGTTTAGACAGGGAAAACACAGATTGGTTGGAGCAATGAAACACGTTATGCCGTTCCAACACTTCTGTCATTGACACTTCTCTTCTTCCACGTGAGGTTTTTCCTTTGTAATAAATCTCTGGTATTAGAGAATCAGCAAAAACAGACGTTCCCAAGTAAAACATATTCCTTATAAAGATTATAATAATAACACAAGAAGATCCACCCAAAACATATAGGAACGAATATTAGCAAGCATGTTTATAGCCATGCAGTTTGACCCAGCCCACTGATTGGTTCAAACACCCCTTCCCCCCAGAACGGGTCATCAACTAACCGCCATGTCATCCCGCCCACAGACCCCAGCAGCCAATACATTATCTGGCTGAGGAACGGCACATACAGAGCCACACTGACGGTGAACTGAGGCTTTATCTCCACATGAGCCTTTGGGGTTAAGACATCTTCGCCTTTTAGCAGCCAGACAGATGCTCGGCCGGTCCCCTGGGACTAACGAGAGGTATGTAGAGGAGATGGGCGTCGCTCAATATGGTACTCTCTGCTCCAGTATGCACCCACACACACACACGCACACACCCGCACACACACACACACCCGCACACACCCGCACACACCCGCACACACACACACACACACACACACACACACACACACACACACACACACACAGCAGGGTCACTCGAAGCTAAAAACAGAGCAGCGCTCTTGGATTGTAAAAGGAAATCATAGCACTTGAACAAACCCACACTCCACGCACTACATAGATGGAGAACTATCTGACTGCACGCCCACACCGAGAGAACAGAGAGACGGTGTGGGTGGGTGGTGGCGTGGGGGGGTGTACAGACAGCCCGTTTGCTCCTCACACTCTCCCCCGCCACCTCCCTTCATCTCTCCTCTTTGCCGAACACACACACACACACTTGCTGCGCGCTCCTCTCAGTCCATGGTGAGATTAAACAGTTCTTATTAACTTCAACCTTTCTGTCTCGGCGCTCACAGACCTGCGGTTGTTAGGAGAAGGGAGGGTGCATGCTGGCCAGTCTCCGGTGAGCCTCGTTGAAGGCCCGCATCCACACACAAAGCACACTTCTCAATAGCTTCGATCAGTTAAGATACATGACACATGCACGCTGTTTCAGATCCTTTACGTGCTGTTCTGAGCTATTTCGTTCTGCCGCTTCGCTCCGCGCAGTGATGGACACTGGTGCATCTGAAGGTGGTGACATTTAGAGCGACGCTCGTCTGCAAACAGCGTCAGCCCCCACTGGGGTCACTGTGGTGGTTCTGCTGGGTGGTGACTCCTGGCTGTGTGTCTGCTGTGCTGGCGAGTACAGACAGAGATTGAACTTATTGGTATCTTTTTACTAAGAGGGCTTATCCCAAATGGGACCCTATTTAGACTTTAGATCAGACCAATGGGGCATGCTATTTAACCCAAGCCCTATTTGAGTGTTGGCCAAAACTAGTGCACTCTGAAGTAGGGGACTAGAATGTCTATTCAGGGAATAGTGTGCCATTTAGGATGCCACCTCTAATTTACTATAATAGGATACATTGAGACGAGCTGTCTAATGTCATATCTCCTCAGAGACACAAATACTGCCCATAACACAGTCTCACTGTCTCTCTCCCTCTCTCTGTCTCCCTCTCTCCGTCTCCCTCTCTCTGTCTGCCTCTCTCTCTCTCCCTCTCTCTCTCTCCCTCTCTCTCTCTCCCTCTCTCCGTCTCCCTCTCTCCGTCTCCCTCTCTCCGTCTCCCTCTCTCCGTCTCCCTCTCTCCGTCTCCCTCTCTCTGTCTCCCTCTCTCTGTCTCTCGCTCTCTCTTTTTCATACACTTCTCCTCCTAATGTGCCTCCATCCTCAAACAGTAATGGATCTTAAATGAGTAGACATCCTTCCCGGAGACAAGGCAGAAGATATGGATTAGACCATGCGTCAGAAGCTCTCGTTGCTTTCACAATCCCCGTCATAAAAATATGACAGGTCTAGAAATAATTAGATCTGTGGTGAACATCTGGCCCTGACCCAAGCCTCCTAACTGGCATCCTATTTCCCGAATAGTGCACTAGTTTACAGGCATGCTGGATGACCAGAGCATGTGAGGACTGCAGCATATAATATAACCCGAAACCTAAACACAACTGCTAACCACAATCCTTCCCCGTGGGGACCTGGTGAAATGTTTCTAAGAGATCGGACGTTGTTTGTTTCCGTGTCCAGGGTAGGTTTTTGGCACTCGGCAGTGGGATAAAACCTCATGTCTGCCCTCATGCAACAAAGGGTTAATCAGATTGTTTACAGACAAACAGATGGACGACAGTGATCGGAAAAGATTAGGGATAATAGAGAGAGAGACAGAGGGGCTCTGGGATTACCGTGAGTGATCGTGTGTGTGTGTGTGTGTGTGTGTGTGTGTGTGTGTGTGTGTGTGTGTGTGTGTGTGTGTGTGTGTGTGTGTGTGTGTGAGAGAGAGAGACAGAGGGGCTCTGGGATTACCGTGAGTGATCGAGTGTGTGTGTGTGTGTGTGAGAGAGAGACAGAGGGGCTCTGGGATTACCGTGAGTGATCGAGTGTGTGTGTGTGTGTGTGTGTGTGTGTGTGTGTGTGTGTGTGTGAGCGCACATCTCCAGTACACAGTGAACCATACAAGTGAAGTGTGGTTCTCCTCAATCCAGGAGGAGCAACACGGACCAATAAAGGGGACCAGGCATGTATCTGACAAACCTAGATACCGGCAGCATGGCGATCCAACATTCCTCCTTGATCGTGTACCAATAGAACCAATGCATTCATTTTAGATACATGGAAATATATGGTCAAATACTGTACGTGGAACAGTTTGACCAAGTCATCTGTTTATCTGTTCTCTTGCTGACATTTATAGATATTTCACTATAGATACACAAGTGTCTGTATATACATTCATTCACTGCTATCCCTTTACAGTGTCGGTTAGTTTGTCCTGTACACTTTTGTTAACTTGACGCTAAATTCTGTCCTCCAATGTCTCTGCAGATATAAAGGAGTAGGAGAGCAAAAACAAAGCTGTCGACAACTTTAACAAACATTCCAGAAATAGACAGCCTATATGGGCCTTAGGAGGAACTGGAGTTCTTTAACTCGGGCGTCAATATGACCAACAGCTGATCGGGAAAACGTGGAGGCTAGGGCAACCCCAATGGATTGTTCCCCAATGTTCTTCAAACCATTCCAGAACCACATGTGCAGTGTAGCTGGGCACATTATTCTGTTGTAGGAGGCCACTGCAACCGACCACATAATGTAAATGAAGAAGTAAAACTCATTGGACCTTCTTCTACTGCTCCAATGTTCAGTTCTGATGCTCACATGCCATTAAGATAACACAAGCCTTCTCTGTGACAGAATAATGCAGCAAGTTAGCAGAACTTTTGCTGTAATTTCTCAGGCTCTCCATTTCTCACACCCTCCATCTCCTCTCTTTCCCTCTATCTTCCCTCTCTCTCTTTATGTATCTCTCTCCAGGCATTGTTTCCGAGAGAGGCAGCTGAGACGGGAGGCATTGCCAAGGACGAAGCTTGTTTTCCGGTCACCTCGTACGATCTCTCTCTCGGCTCTGGGGGCCATTGGAGAACAGGAAGTGAGGGTGTGGCCGAACACGGGTGCCTCAGCAATACCCGCCCCCAGCAGAATGGAGTGACCTCCTCACATATCGTGGAACCAATGTTACAATGTGCTTTCAAAGGCAAATGTATTATAATGTTAGTACCTTGAAACTTTATGGTACATTGATTTGCCACTAGATCTCATAACAGCCACGTGTCATTGGCATCGATCAGCCCACTGGTTCACAAACATGCTGCTAAAAATTTGGTACTTATTATGGCAACTGCCATAGATAATTATGTCAACTACAATAGATAATTATGTCAACTGCCATAGATAATTATGTCAACTGCCATAGATAATTATGTCAACTGCCATAGATAATTATGTCAACTGCCATAGATAAATATGTCAACTGCCATAGATAATTATGTCAACTGCCATAGATAAATATGTCAACTGCCATAGATAATTATGTCAACTGCCATAGATAATTATGTCAACTGCCATAGATAATTATGTCAACTGCCATAGATAATTATGTCAACTGCCATAGATAATTATGTCAACTGCCATAGATAATTTAGTCAACTGCCATAGATAATTTAGTCAACTGCCATAGATAATTATGTCAACTGCCATAGATAAATATGTCAACTGCCATAGATAATTATGTCAACTGCCATAGATAATTATGTCAACTGCCATATGTAACTGTAAACTGCCTAGTAAATTAATGTAAATACCGATGTTTAGGTTTAATGAAATGCCTGACTTCAAGGACAGCTCATCAGAGGATTTTTCATCTACTTTTGTTCTAATAAGGCAAAGCCTTATATATACATTTTCTCTAGCCATTGAATTTCATTAGAATAAAATCTAAATTAATAAACAAACACATATACTCCAGTCAGAATACACATAAACTGCAGTATTATATAAAGTGTCGATCTCAGCATCACAAAAAGTAAACTTGTGAAGGAGAATTGAACACACAATTGGAATACAATGATACAAAGCATTTCTGCTCCAATTAGGATGCCATCTCAATCCCAGCTTCTGAGCAGGTCTCTCTCTCCCACTAGCTGGTTGTCTCTCTCTCTCTCTCTCCGTCTCTCTCTCTCCGTCTCTCTCTCTCTCCCGTCTCTCCCCCCCCCCCTCTCTGTCTCTCTCTCTCTCCCTCTCTCTCTCTCTCTCTGTCTCTCTCTCCCTCTCTCTGTCTCCCTCTCTCTCTCTGTCTCTCTCTCTCCCTCTCCCTCTCTCTCTCCCTCTCTCTCTCCCTCTCTCTCTCCCTCTCTCTCTCTCTCTCTCTCTCTCTCTCTCTCTCCGTCTCTCTCTCTCTCTCTCTCTCTCTCTCCGTCTCTCTCTCTCTCTCTCCGTCTCTCTCTCTCTCTCTCCGTCTCTTCCCCCCTCTCCCTCTCTCTCTCCCTCTCCCTCTCTCTCTCCCTCTCTCTGTCTCTCTCTCTCTCTCCGTCTCTCTCTCTCCCTCTCTCTCTCTCTCTCTCTCTCTCTCTCTCTCTCTCTCTCTCTCTCTCCGTCTCTCTCTCTCTCTCTGTCTCTCTCTCTCTCTCTCTCCACACCACAGAACACACTCCTACATATCTGCCTTAGAGTAGGAGGGACAATCCTTTTGACTTCAGGACCACATCAGCATTTAAATATTCAGAAGGCAGTTGCACACAATATATATAAATTAAATATATACCAACATACTATCAAGTCAATTTGAAACCTTTCAGGGTTTATTCTTCTACCCAAAATATTCATATTTTTGAGTCTGGCTAAAACTTGACAACCCAGAAGGCTTCTGGCTCCTATACCAATCTCTGTCTCCTCTTCCTCCCTTCCTCTCGCTCTCTCCCTCCCTCCCTCTCCCTCTCCCTCCCTCCCTCCCTCCCTCGTCATTTCAAGCCAGTCAGGCAGGCAGGTAGTCAGCTCTACAGAGTCAAACTGGCCGTCGCCTCAAGCCAGGCAGGCAGGCAGCCAGCTCAAGCCAGCAAGCAGGCAGTCAGTCAGCTCAAGCCCGCAGGCAGGCAGCCAGCTCGAGCCAGCAAGCAGGCAGTCAGTCAGCTCAAGCCAGCAGGCAGTCAGCCAGCTCAAGCCAGCAAGCAGGCAGTCAGCCAACTCAAGCCAGTCAGGCAGTAAAGCTGCACCCTCATCTCCCTGCTATTTCTGTCCCCTTGGGGAGTTTTTCAGTGATGATAGTCAGTATATCAATACTAATTAACCAGTCAAAGTAAAATACATGAGTGTGTCTGGGCCCATTAATTACTATACATTTCACTATCAGAACTCGCCTTAAATATAGAAACGTGTGCTAAATCAGGGACAGATCAGAGACTAAATTGGTTCACCACAACATTTCAAGCTTGTGGTTAATGCTAGGTTGGGGACTGGGAGATTTGACAAAGGGTCTTATAACAGGATATCTGGCTTCTTTGATGCACTCAAGACTGATACTATTTAATCAAGCGAGATCATAAATGCCAAGCAATACTTCAAGTCTACCAGGGAAGAAACCACACTCAATGTATGCCCCCCTGTCACTCACTGTATGCCCCTCCCCTGGATAAAATTAATATTTAATTAAGGGTTGACTGTGGGTGTAAAATAACAATGCCTGTAAGAACCAAAAGTCCACACAAAAAAGTAGGCTCAGACATTATAGGTTAGGTTTAGGGATAAGTTAAGTTCAGGCAAAAAGGTAAGCTACCTACGGTTAAGGTTAGGAACATGGATTTATAGTTTTCCTAAGAGAGAGTGACACACACACACACACACACACACACACACACACAACCTGCATGAGTCTAACCAGAGTGTCTCTTAAATAATTCAACAGTCCAACTGACAGCAGGAGGTGTGGGGGTGGTATGATGCCTTATTCCCACCTCCCCCCACATAGTAGCCCCTCCCACATGCATTAGCCCCTCCCCACATTAGACCTGCTATGACGACACCTTTTTTCCAAAAATGTCCTGGTTGATGGACACAGAGCAAACTCTGAAGATCCACACCATCTCCTTTCAACCTGCTCTCCCTCCCCCCCTCCAGCTGTTTGTCTCAGTCCCTCCACATCCCTCCTCCGCCCCCCCATTGAGCTAAGGGGTGTCAACAGAGCACCATCAAACCACACCTGACACACCACCCATGCTGGACCAGTACCATATTCAAATGTGCCTTTGGCTCGCGCCACTCTGTTCGGCAGTAGAGATGTTCGTTAAAGTGGGAGTGGGAAAGGGTCTGGGATTAGCAGGAAGAGCTGACATTGATGAGGAGGAATGTCCAGATGAGGTTGGAATTGGGAATGGCGTCTAGATTACATAAACCACAGAGGGTTTTCCATTTCAATCAATCAACCCACCAGTGGTTCAATTTATAGTCGTCCCTCTCTTGCATATGGATTGTGGGAAAACCCTTGTACTCAAATGAGAACTGTAGTGCACAACCTGCGTACGTGTGTGTGTGTGTGTGTGTGTTGTATGACATAACGTCTGAGGAGTGTGTGTATTTTTACATCCAGGCACACATACATTGGTCTACTCAGAATATGGGAGACAGGAGACCTGACACAATGAATCGGAGTAGACAGCCCCATCCGTCGCTTCCTTGCTACCCTTTCTCTCGCTTCCATGCTACCCTTTCTCTCGCTTCCTCTCGCTTCCCGTTCTCTCTCATGAAACCTCTCTCGGCAGTGGCACCTTGTGAGGTGAGTTGACACTAACTATGTGGAAAAGGTGTTTCTCTCTCTCCATCTCCGTGTCTTCATCTCACCTGGCTGACTATCCTGCTTTAGCGGTTTTCCTCACACCGTCTCAGTCTCACCTGCTTCTCCAGCAGCATGGGGCCTTTGCGTGGGATGGTCATTTTGTTTGTCTCCTCATCATATAGTCACCCTGTCTGCTGCTGAGAAACGTTAGCTAGCTGCAGCTGAACCCGAGACGAATTCATAATCTGCCTCTAGTTTTTTATGACCCCCTCAAGACCAAATGCAGTAAAGCTAACTCAAACAGTATAGCCTAGGGTAGAAATGGACTTCAATAGTGGACCCACTTAAGGGCCAGGAGTTACTGTAACAATGTAATATCACAGATTCTCAAGTTAATAAACATATTTACATCTTTACATTAGCAATACTCATTTTTTAGGATGTGTGGACATGGCAAACGTGTCTAGAATAACATTATACTATAGACAGTGCTAGTGGGGAATATTAACAGAATCAACCAACTAATAAATGAAAACATGCGTACATAAACATTTAAAGTGAAAAATGGACCAATATTTTTTTCCATAAGCGGTTTATAATTTTCAGTTAAAAAATCCTGCTAGATATTGAACGTAAATGTAAAAAGTTTAATGACAGGTCCAGGGTCAGTGCCGCGTCTATTAGGTAAACTACAGTATTAGATACTACAGTATTAGATACTACAGTTATAGATACTACAGTATTAGCCTACTACTGTAGACTAGTGCCAATTAGTTTATGCCACCTGCTACGAATTCCAGGCTGCTGTTAAATAACATTATTGGACACATTTAAACTTGTCAAATTGTACAACGGTTATTCTTATAATTGTAAAAAAAATTATTGCATGACAATATACACATTTTAGCTCTCGTAAAGTACTCCCCAAAACTACCCAACATTTCCAGACCTCCATCATAAAACCACAAGTTCATTATGTTCACTCGCATATGAGGTAAAACTTGCATCAAGCCCGAGTGTGTTTTAAACTTAAACCCAACCAAACCAATAACTTTCACTCCATCCATATTGACATTAGTTTACCTGGTTAGTTGCATCTTGAGGCAGATTTTTAATTAGGATTTTCCTCCTGTTGCTCAGCTCCCGGCGAGTTCTCCCCAGCCTCCTCTCGATCTCCTCCGGGTCCAAATCCGGCAGGTCCCGCAGACTGGTCCCCTCGGATGCTGCGTCCTCATCCTGCCGGCTCGACCGGCTCTCAGAACCCGGAGAAGGTGCGTGTTCCTGGGTCAGAGAGTGAACGCACGGCGGCTGGATGGAGGACGCTGCCGCCATCTTGGGTAGCTGTGATGGAAAGTGTGTGTGGAGGCAGCGATGTAGGTGGGCGTCTGTGTTTCTGTTACTCCCATCTGAATGAGGAGCAGGAGGAGCAGGGCATGCGAGAGGCACGCACATGAAGCCGGGCCCCAGCGTGCCACCATAGTTACGCGGTGCGCTTAGCGACCCCTACCGGTTGGAAATGGAAAAACACGCAGCCATTAAAAAAAGGAATTTTGCATCGCCATCATGTGGTCAAATTTCAAATCAGACAAACGCTCACTGTCAATAAGCAAGTTTAGAGGCTACAGTCAGCTCTGAGAAAAGGACACTTACTGACAGATTTAGTGAATGCACACACTAGTTATATTCAAGTGTTTTCTGGCAATATAAATATGAAATATATAGTCCTAAATAAAACCACAAGGAACAATCCCAGGGGCATGCCATGACTATTTTCTTATTTGCTCCAGCTGAAGTCAGTCGAGCTGTTCTGAGTCAGTCAATCGGTGGGTGGAAGCTGAGTGACAGTTTGACAGATCTGCAGCACATAATGGTTTTCCATCAAGCCCTGACAATGGAAATGTACCGTAGGCCTACATGTAAATACACACGATCCGAATGTACTTATTGGGGAACACGTATTCATATATATAGGAAATATTAATAGAGCAGTAGTATTTCTCAAGGGATAAAATAAACCATCTCGACAACCAAAATAGATGTGATTTTCATGTTTCCAGTGCGGTAATCAACTGGCAAATTAAATGACAGGCTACAGATTGAAGCGGAACTGCGCCCTGTTTGTGCATAAATACAGCAATCAAACTAAGCTGCCAAATGTCTGACAGGAGGGCGAATGCATTAACAGATCTATTCCAGGCATGTAGGCTGGAACAAGCGGGCCTTACATAATAGCTCCTCTACAAAACATGGCGGGCCTATTTGAAAAACCTGTTGTCCGCAGCATCCTGACAGATATGAAAATATAGAACATAGAACAACGTTGCTTGACAGTTATGAGATTAAATGATTCACACAAATCAGTGAAAACAACAGAAAATACCGAATTTTATTCCCCCCCTCACCCACTTACACGGACGCACACACATGTAAAACCCCCTCACACACACGCACGCACACACAGTTCTCAGCTGTAATAAAGTATAGAGATTCGTTGCACAAGTAAGAAGCTGCCAATCGAACTACATACAGTCAGGCATACGATACAGAATGGTGCGCTGTGAGAATGATTCACTGCGTCGCTGAGTGGGTGTGAAAGAAGACGAGAGATTTCAGGGCTCGCTGGGACCCGTGTGTGGGTGTCGGCGAGTGGCTGAGCGGGCAGAGCGAGTCCCTGGGACACATGTTTATGTGAAGTAGGCGTGCGGAACCTTGAACCCTGAACGGCTTTGAACAAAGTGCCGTGCGCGTTGTGCTCAGTGTGCGGGGGTGTAAGAGAGAGGAATGGTTGTAGGGCGATCTCAATCCGCCATCCAGGGATAGACGAAGAACAAAAAAAACTCCATTCTACATTAATATTGTTGGACTTTCCTTGTTTTCAATCAATCGTACTCGCCACATGCACATTTGCTCATTTATTAGATGGAGTCCAAGTTGATTCGTTTGCAGAGCCGTAGACATTTTGACATCCACTGTTCACAAACGTACATATTTACCCATTGTAGAAGTCTGCTCTTAAATGCCAAATCCTTAAAACTAAGAATCATTGAAAGTTAAGCTCCGGTTGCAGCTAAAGAAGTGTCTCCATATCACTGATCAATTATTTAGTAGGCCTGTAGGCGACTTGTCAACATTATTTACAGGTTAACATGGAACATCATTGTCAAATCCATTCCGGATCACACATGACAGTAATTAATTTCACTTCGACAACGGTTGATGCCAAGAACTCAATTAACCTCGTTAAGACAAATGGATTCGCCACATGTAGCCTATAGGAGATTGTCTACAATAAACTCGACTGTTCTTGTAACCAGATGCATCAAGGCATGGATGTTTAGACGACCCAACGTCTGTTTGTTACCGAACTCCATTAGGAAACTCGGGTAAATAAATGATGCTCCTCTCAGGTTACAGCGCTGCTCCTACCTCGGTCTCAAACTGTGAGGTGTTTGAAAATCAATTGCATCTCGAACCATCCAGATAACCCATCCAGTTCTAATCCGGAAAAAAATATATACATGGGTAGTGAAACAGTAGTATGTTGATCCAATTCTATCTCTAATGTCTGGTACGACCTTGTCCAATGCCCTCTTCCAAGAAAGATCATAACATCAAATTGTCGTTCATGGAATGTGGGAAAACGTGGTATCTGGTTGTGTTGGGACCTTGTGTTGGGACGCTGTGATATTGGAGGCATCAAGTGATGGCTTGATCCACTCGGGGGCGCTAGTGAGCAAATACATCAAGAGGCAAATTGATCAAAGTGAAACGTTGACTTTTATCACATTCACATTGCAATAAATCATCTCCATAACCGCATTTGTTACACTGGAAAGGGGAAATGGTGTACACACACATTGGCGTTCCTTCAGTACAACAATGCAATTCGTCGTGTTTAGTATACACCACTTGCATACATGAGCTGGTAAATACAGTTAAAGTGTTGACGCACACACTCCCATCAAAATTGGATGTAAAAAAAATACACGACAGGGAATTTTCAGAGAAATTACGTCTCAGTAAACGTACCTTATGTCGTTTCAAAATCAACGGAAATCAAACATTGCATTTGGTTATTGGTTAAAGGACATTATGCACTATTTACGACTGAAACGAATTATATTTTGAGCAAATGTGAGAGAACCACAGTATCCCATAATGGCAGTAACAGAACAATTATGAGACTGTTAATTATGACTAAATCAAAACGTATTCTAAAGTGGGGGTAAATTCTATTTCCGGAAATTACGGGATACTCAATTTCTAAGGAGTAAAATTAAATTGACCAATGACCCTAATAGATTTGATCCAAGTCAACAAATAGGGAGAAAGATTTGCTTGCCCGCAACAAAAATAAATTCTCTCTTTCTGACAGTTTATGTTCTTCTGTTACATTTTGACAAACGTGTAATTAAAGGATGAGGATTTTTTAAAGACGATTTATCTTCAACCCTGAGTGTGTAAAAAACACAACTCTCTCAATTTGCGGTTTAATCCAATATGGACCGAAAGAAAAGCAGACACAGATGCATTGACATCGTCATTCTGACAGAAACCTTGAATGTCAACATGTGAAAATAAACCCAGATTCTGAACATAATTTTTAGAACACAACACTTCACGTTCAACATATAATATGGAGTGTAACATTTTAGTAGCTATTCGTGATCTTTTTAAAACATACGTAAACTTTATACCGTTTAGCTCAGAAAAGCACGTTATTTTCCCAAACTGAATGACTACCATACTGACTTGATTGAAGCAGTTAAACCATAATTCACATTTTTTTAAAAATCTGTCCTACTGTAGGGCTACAAGGACATCAGGAAAGTAATCTGGACAAACTAAACTAATTACACTTTAAAACAATTAAAACCTATAGCAATGACTTCAATGGATGTGTTCTGACGACTACATACAACCACACCGTGCAAGTCGAACGCGGAGTGTGCAGAAGACCGTTTTCTTCTTTTATTGACCACAAAGGAACATAAAGATGGATGCAGCTATAGCAACTCGATCTCCATCTCATCAATAGAGACACACCGACTCAACAGTGACAGGTGCCAGGTCTCCAGCACAGTTATGCCTTTCTGTTCAGGCAAATAGCAGGGCACCAAAGTGTGTGTGAGTTGCTTGTCCTGCACACATGTCATTCTGCCAAGGTCCAGGGCCTGGAATGACAAACTCAATTCGGTGGCAGCATCTTCGGTTGCGATCCTAGACAGCTAGGTGCGAAAGACACATCCAGAAGGTTCTAGATTAAACCGCTGGCTGGGTATCTCAATGTCTTGCGGTCGGTTCCCCCAGTCACCAGAGCCCCAGTCATGACAAAATCTCCACGACTACGCGAGACAGATGTCCACCGAAAAACCACTGCCCCATCGTTATGGCGACACAGGAAGTGACCGACTCGACAGAAAGTCAAGAGAGCGAGCAGCTGAGACCGTCTGTGGAGTCTCAACCCGAAAGATCCACGGTACAGATCCATTTAAATAAATAGTAGAAAAATAATACATTTACATTTTTTTCTTGTTAAAAAACAGAGAAAAACATTATTTATACCCCCGTACCTTCGTACCCTCAGCCCCCACCCCCTCCAATGGTCTGAGCAGAACTCTGCCCACTGCCCCTGTTCAGAATTGCCCGAGGATACTTCCAGCAGGTTCTGCTCGGTTCTGCCTTAGCGGGCCGCTCTTTCCCCATGCCCGGGCCCTGTCAAAGCACGTGTGGGGGTGGAGAAGTCCGGAGCTGGCAGCTGTGTGGTGGCGAAGTGACGTAGCCGGTGGGAACGAGAAGGTCCGGCGTGCGGCAGGGCGAGGGAGGGTCGGACGCCTGGCGAAGGCCGGGATCAGCACTCGGCGTCCACGCTGTGCACGGTGACGGCGGCCTGCAGATGGTGCGTGTGCACAACCGCCGGGTGATGGTGGTGGTGGTGGGGCGGCGGGTGGCGGTACGGGTGGAACTTGTGGCTGAGCAGCGCCGCCGTCTGCGGGGGCGTGTCCAGGTCCATGTCGTCGTCGTGGTTACCCACGTCCACGCCGGCGGACAGGGGGTCGTTGTTGCCCGGCGGGTTCTCGCTGTCCTCCTGGGGACTCATGGTGCTGTAGCCTGGCGTGACAAACACAGGGACAACGTTTCACGTAGACGTAATGGCACGGCGCCAGAATGCAGGAGCACACAGGGGTGGGCCAAACAGGGAGGGGCTTAACGACCGCACAACAGGAAATAACACCGAGACACTTTGTCAGTTATACGTGTCTGTGGATGGAGGTGTGCATGCAGAGAGAATTGTATGTGTGTGTGTGTGTGTGTGTGTTGCACACAACCTTGTATGAAGGGTGTGTGCACGCGCGCACGTGTGTGAGTTTTTCTGCAGATTGTAGGAGGCCACCTCTGACTTAGTATAAGGATAAGAGAAAATACAGAACTTTTCGGTTTGCCCTGAAGCGATTCTGACAACCTTCTAACACCGTCTAGTTCTCAACTTCCCTCTTCATCACGCTCTCCTTCGCTACTCCCGTTTCGCTGCCTCTGATTAGCGGTTACACAACCGGCGCTAGCTAGACTGACTCCTCATCGGGGGCGGGAGAGGAACACGAGGCCAGCGTTACGCAAGTTGTCAGAGCAACGGCGCTCTCCTCGTCCTTAAGTTGAGCGCACGTTTCTCTGTGGTCGCCGTCCGGTCGCGCGTCGTCTTACCGTGGTCACTCTCCGTTCCCGACCGCCCCCAGTATCGTCGCCTGCGTTCGGGGCTGTGCGTGTGCCTCTCGATTACGGCCGCGATGAACCGGGTGTTGCTGACTGCAGGACGGGACAGGAAAACATCTAGGTTAAATGACAAGAGACGGGGTCAACTCGGGGTCAACACACTCTCAGCCCAGTGGCACTAATCCGGCTGAGGTACTTACTGATCCCTCTGTCCTCGTGGCTGTCCTCGTCACGCTCGTCGCGCTCGTTATCCAGGTTGGACATCCTCACAGACATCTCTGCGGACCATCGGGGCGGGACAGAGAGAGTCAGTGTGAGTAAGAGTCAAGCGTCTGATTAAGAAGTGAATCTCTGCAGTTGAATCCAGGTTTCGGCTCGTGCGCTCACTGACACTAATCTGTAGCATCTCTCTTAACGACGCCGGACCCATGGATTCGTTTCCAGAACCGGCCGGTCTAGGAGACCTCCAGACTGGGGATTTGGCTTACCCTGTGCGGCTAGAGGGGACATGTGCTGGTGGGAGCGCCGGTGGATCTGGTGTCTGTAGGCGTAGACGGCCAACACCAGAACCATGATGCAACCCATAATGCCGCCAGCGACGGGTCCCACGGGAGCGCTCTTTATGTTGAGAGACGACACCTCCTCTTCTGGAAAAGTGGAATGAAAAACTCAACAGACTGATCGGAAAGGGGCTGTCCGTCGAGTCAAACGTGGCTGTTCGTTCGCTGTTCGTTCGCTGTTCGTTCGCTGTTCGTTCGCTCAAACCACCCAGGTGCAGAGACTCACCCAGCATCCCCGTGTCGCCCATGTAAGGACTCTTCGCGCCCACAATGCCCCCGAAGCACTCCTTCTGCAGGGCACAGTAGGGCTTCTCCAGGTGGGTCTTTCCATCAGCGTTCACCATACACCACTCACAGTCCAGCACGCCGAAACAGTCACTGGGAATCACAGGGTCGGGTTAAGGTCATGCCACGGAATCTTCTGGAGAAATCTGTTTTGTGCTATAACACACGATGGCTAAACGTTGTATTGAGTCCCGCTGCATTTGCCTAATGGGTCATACTGGCCACACCCTGTGGTTCTACATGACTCTATTTGAGTGGCGTTCCTCTGTGGTCATGTGGTTCCCCCCCACACCGCCCACGGTGTCATCGGAGCGCCACTCTACCTGCTGGTGAAGCGCTGGTTACAGCGGGTGTTGATACACTGGGGGAGTGTGTCCTGCAGGCTGGACTCCATCACGGTCAGGGACAAGGGCTCCTGGTGCACCTCACAACTCGGGTTCCTAAAACAGACCGCAGACATACGACCGGTTGGACCGCACACACACCTTCCTCTGTCTGAACGGACATAACACACACACACACACACACACACACAAACACCTTCCTCTGTCTGAACGGACATAACACACACACACACACACACACACAAACACCTTCCTCTGTCTGAACGGACATAACACACACACACACACACACACACACACACACACACACACACACACACACACACACACACACACACACACACACACACACACACACACACACACACACACACACACACACACACACACACACACACACACACACACACACACACACACACACACACACACACACACACACACACACACACACACACACACACACACACCTAGCACTCACCTGTTCTCTGCATAGGTTAGGTTTCCAGTACATTCATTGACCTCTAGGGGGCACTCACAGGGACACTCACACTCATTCTGCTCCATCCTGAAAAACAGACAAACCGCAAAAATAAACACCCGCCACAACGATCTACTAAGACGGTTCTAAAATATTAATCCACGTGATTTGACAATAATAAGAAGCTAGAGAGCGACTCCTCTACTACAGAGTTCTGGAACGTTTCCGACCTGTGACAGTTGAGACAGAGGCGGTCCACGGTGCTACAGGCACAGAAGGCCAGCGAATCGCACGTCTCGTTGACGATGCCGGCGAAAGCGTTGGTCCCTGGGATACGGGTCAGGCGGTACCTGGAGCAGTGGCTCCCGTGGACGAGGTTGGTCAGGTCCCCCTGAGGAGAGAGAGGAAAGAGCGTGGAGGGCGTGAGGCGAGAACGTGACAGCGCCACACCACACGAGTTCTGCTTCACTTCCTGTCTTCTGGAGAACAACAGAGGAGGCTGTGTTATCATTTCCTACCACTTGGTGGTGCTAAAATACTGATAAACAGACAGTGTGGCCTCTGCTACTGGGTTTGTGTCCGAGGCAGCTACCGGTACTCACAATAATGCTGGTGTTGAACTTGTAGAAGCGCTGAACCGTGCGGTCGCTGAAGCTGTTGCACAGGTTCTTCTTGACAAAGTTGGGGTGGTTTAGGATGTCGTTAGCAACCAGAGGTTCCTTGTGTGTGATGTGCTGCTGTTCGGCAGGGGCGTGGCCTTTAGGGTCGATGAGAGTGGGATGGGCCACCAAGTAACCTCTGTCCTCCATGATGAAACATCTAAAGAGACAGAGAGAGAGAGAGAGAGAGAGGTGTTAGGTTTGGAGAGAGAGCATTGTTAGGTTTGATGTTAGCCCCGTCTGACCGTAGCCCCGTCTGACCGTAGCCCCGTCTGACCGTAGCCCCGTCTGAACGTAGACCCGTCTGACCTTAGCCTGGGACACAACCTAACCGTGTAGTTTCAGAGGGGATGTAAAGTGAACCCGTAACCCAACTTCAGCTTATGGATGTAAGTTAGAAGGCAGCACTACATCAAACCCAACTCCACATTCACAGGCCTGACTGAGAAGACTGGAGGACAACCTGCCAGAAACCCAGTCACCTGGTGGATCCAGTTTCCAGCCCAGCTTTGTTAGGTTAGCCTGATTCCAAACCTATTCAACCTCTGCTCAACCGGGACCGGTCAGACCCTGGTCCCCTTCCTCTAGGTTAATCCTGTTAAACATGAACCACTGAACACCCGGGCTGCCCACAGGGTGGGACGGAGAGGGAGAGGGGGAGGGAGGGAGAGGGGGAGAGAGAGAGGGAGGAGGAGAGGGAAGGACAGAGAGATGGAGAGTGAGGGGGAGGGAGAGAGAGAGGGAGGGGGAGGGAGAGAGAGGGGGAGGGTGGGACGGAGAGGGAGAGGGGGAGGGAGGGGGAGAGGGGGAGGGAGGGGGAGAGAGAGGGAAGGACAGAGAGGGAAGGACAGAGAGAGGGGAAGGACAGAGAGGTGTAGAGATAGGGAGAGAGAAGGAGGAGATGGGGAAAGAGAGGGAGGGAGAGGGAGGGAGAGAGAGGGGGGAGAGAGAGGGGGACGGAGAGGGGGAGGGGGAGAGAGAGAGGGAGAGGGGGAGAGAGAGTGAGGGAAGGACGGAGAGAGGGGAAGGGAGAGAGGTGTAGAGATAGGGAGAGAGAAGGAGGAGATGGGGAGAGAGGGGGAGGGAGAGAGAGAGTAAGGGAATAAATAAATAGAGAGAAAGAATGAAAACCAGCATCATCTAACATAACAGGATGTCTCTGGAATGCAATTATAATCGGCTTATCCCCCCTCCCTCTACGCCCCCCCCTCCCCTCCCTCCCACTACACCCTCCCCCTCTCTCATTCTCAGCACCCCCCACACCCCCGCCTCCTCTATGCTAGTCGAATCAGATTAGCTTGATTAAGAGTCTGAGAAACATCAGCGGCTTGGCTCCCGGCGACCCAATCAGACTCACCGGATCTTGTTGCCCCGGTCCTGGTTGCAGATGGGGAGCAGGTCCAGTAGAACCTTGTAGAAGTAGCGCAGGGTGAAGTCTATCCCCATGACAGCCACTGCGTAACCCGAGGCCATCTGAGAACTGCACCGAGGAGGAGAGAGGGGGGGAGAGGAGGAGAGTAGGAGGAGAGTGAGGGAAGAGGGGGGTGAGGAGGAGAGTGAGGAGAAGAGGAGGAGAGAGGGGGGAGAAGAGAGGGAGGAGAGTGAGGGAAGAGGCATTGATATTCAGTAGAACCTCATCTCATCTTCTGTATCTGCCTTCCATATAAGCACTAACATTACACGTGTGTTCACAGCTAAACTGTCAAGCTAAACTTGTCATCAAACTGGCATCAAACCATGTTGAGCTCTCTCCTGTATTCCAACAACCATATCCTGTACGGTACCTCGAGGTGTGGATGGTGTGGCTAATGGTGACCACGTAACCGGCCCCGCCCACATCCAGGTATGGCCCGGTGAAAGTGATGAGGCCCGGGTTGGCCACGGCATGCTGGTACCTGGACGGATCAGAGGTGTGAGGTCAGGCCCGGTGTGAAGGGAAAACACACACACACAGACACACACACACCCAGCCCCCACCCCCTCACCCACACTAAATAAACCTCACCATTGTCTCCGGGTCGGGTCGAAAGCTTTGTCCATGAGTGAGCCGGGGTAAATCCGCAGCACCCCATTGGGCGTTGCTATGTAACGGCGAACAATGTAGCAGTTGAGGCTACTCGTCTCCATGAGCGACATCCATTCATCTGTCACGTGACCGGTGGCCATCACCTCGTTCCTCACCGACGACTAGAGGACGCACAAAGAGAAAGAACGGAGCAGGGTTCTGTTGAGACGAGCACGGGTTAGAGGAGAACATAGCGGGGTTCTGTTGAGACGAGCCCGGGTTAGAGGAGAACATAGCGGGGTTATGTTGAGACGAGCCCGGGTTAGAGGAGAACATAGCGGGGTTCTGTTGAGAAGAACCCGGGTTAGAGGAAAACATAGCGGGGTTCTGTTGAGACGAGCCCGGGTTAGAGGAGAACATAGCGGGGTTCTAGCTAGCGCATTTTAGCTCACGTGTTACTCTAGTCGATATCCGATCGTGACATTTGTTGGTGCTAAACGGCGTTCCTTGAGGCC
Source organism: Dallia pectoralis (assembly GCA_029465975.1). Classification (NCBI taxonomy): domain Eukaryota; kingdom Metazoa; phylum Chordata; class Actinopteri; order Esociformes; family Umbridae; genus Dallia; species Dallia pectoralis. The sequence continues at coordinate 2,000,566 of CM055761.1, read as the reverse complement.
CGGCTAGGCATTTCCCTAGCATAGCGGTAGCATACCTTGAGGCCTGGCTAGGCATTTCCCTAGCATAGCGTTAGCATACCTTGAGGCCTGGCTAGGCATTTCCCTAGCATAGCGTTAGCATACCTTGAGGCCCGGCTAGGCATTTCCCTAGCATAGCGTTAGCGTACCTTGAGGCCCGGCTAGGCATTTCCCTAGCATAGAGGTAGCGTACCTTGAGGCCCGGCTAGGCATTTCCCTAGCATAGCGTTAGCGTACCTTGAGGCCCGGCTAGGCATTTCCCTAGCATAGCGTTAGCGTACCTTGAGGCCTGGGTTGGCTATGAGACGTGTGTTGTCACTGAGATAGGCAGTGTAGTGTTCCACCATGCGTTTGGTCTCCGGTTGGCTGAGGTGCTCGTAGGGGGAGGAGAAACTGCCCGCAGACAACATCACCGTGGGACTCTCTGAGAGAGGAGAGGAGCGAAAGAAAAAAGGGAATAAGTAAATGTCCCACAAGTATTACTTAAAACAGAGGCAAACAAGGAGCTCTAAAAAGAGTAGAAGCTCTGGTTCTGGTTCTATGCTGAACCGTGTCCAGGCCCGGAGTTCTTACCAACGGTGGCCAGCTGTTTGAAGTGCAGGCAGTAGGACGGTTGTCCCAGCAGATCCAGACGGTGGTAGAGCAGCTTGGAGCTGGGAGCAGTATTCAGGTTCTTCAGGTGTTTCACCGCTATTTCAGGTTGAACGTACACTATGCAGAGGATGAAGGACGTGTCCTGAACCTGGTGAGAGGAGAAGACAAGACTAGGGGTCAAATCCAGTGGCTGAGAAGACAGGAGAGGAGAACCAAAAACAAAAACGTGACAGATTTTAGGTTTGTAACATGAATGAAACAGAAACACCTAATCCAAACTGAAAGTAACGGTCAAGAGAAACAAAAGTACTGCTGCTTTATAACTTGCAGATAGCCGGTTAGAAACTAGTGAAACACTGTTATACAGAAGTGCTGTGAAACTCCTAAATTCGTAGCAACTGAGCTCCCTCCAACAAAACCTAAACCAATGGTCTGCTGAAACACCAGTTCATCTAGAACTATTTTCTTTGGGGGTTTCAGAGTGCACAGTTTATTCATGGTGTGATTACACCGTAATCACAGCGCTTTAAGACTTTCTGTTTCAAGCGCACACGAATGGGTGGATCGTGTCACCTGTCTGGGCAGAGCAAATGTTTTTGCTGTCGTCCCGATTTTTCCTAAAACATAACACAAGGGGAACGTAGGAAAAGCCAGCTCTGGAACCTAACAGAAAGGGTTTCAGGCGTGAGAAAACCTGGCTTATATTTAGTGAACACATTGACGTGACACGGTTAAGAACAACTGTGATTAAGGGGACTGAGTGCCAAATGAAGGAGGGAGCTGCAGCACAGGTGCGTTATGGGAGAAAAAAGGAGAGGAAACCCGGAATCATACCAGTTTCCAAGCGTAGCTGACGTTATATGCCTCTTTGCTGGGGTCTCGGAGCCGGTTGGTGTGCCAAGACAGTGAGGAGTTGGCGGGCACCGAAATCACTTGACTACCCAGGGGAAGACTGGAGGACCACAGAGAGCAGCAGAGTTAGCATTAGCAACCAAAATATATACCGCATACATACGTAGCATGAATAGCCACCCATTTACCAAAACATCTTACGCAAGAGAAAACCAAATACAGTGACGGGGATAGGAAACTTATTACATAATCCGGACGCATACACACCGGAGAATGTTCTCCCGTACCACGGGGAACCCCGGGATGTTCTCATAGTGGATGATGTCCGTGTGTAGTGGAGGTTCTGTCATCAGGTAGGGCCGTGTGAGAGACGGATGCATCAGGGTGTAACCTGGGAAACCGGGAGAAAAAACCACCAATCAGAATGAGCATCGTCGGTCCAGGCCGTATGGGGGCTTCTCAGAGGAGCCGGAGATCAAGGACATCCCAACGACATCCCAGTGTGTGTGTGTGTTTGGGTGTGTGTGTGTGTGTGTGCATTTACCTTTGTTGTCAATTAGAAAGGTGTAGGAGGCCAGGGACTCCTGGTAGTAGGTGACATCCTCCAGGATGTAAGCTAGATTCACATCGACTCCCACCACACCTAGCAACAGGTTGCCAAAATAACAGGGACGGCTCACAGTTATAATAAAACCTGTGGGGGAGAAGACAGGAAGATAGAGTCACATCACAGCGATTGATCACCAAGAGCCGTATCAAACTGAGAGATAATAATATATAGTGTCAGAATCTGATCTGAGAGCAGTTTTAAACCCACCGTCTCCTATAGGGTCCTGGTAGGGCAGACAGAACCGGACCAGGTCGACCATACGGTTGGGCAGATTGATGTAGAAGCGACCCACGGTGGTCTCCAGGTTACTGAGCTGGTTCAGAACCATCATGCTCCCCTTCACCACGGGCAGCGCCGAGCGGTCCGGCACGCCGTACTTCTGCGAGTTCTGCTCGGCGAGGTCGCGCAGGAACGCCAGCTCCTTCAAACCGGTCACGCCCTCTGTGGAGAGACGGGCGTGGGTTAGAGCTTGCATCAACACACCCCCTCACCTACCTGTCGAATTGTGCCAAGAGGACGGGCAGAATACTTCTGAGTGTTGGTAATTAATCAGCGGAGAAACCCTCAAGAATACAGCGAGATCTGATTACAGAGACGATCCTGGAATGACCTCTCCAACACAGCTGGCCTGACAGCTGCCACCGGGCACAGTTGGCATCTGACAGCGATTCATAAGGAACGCCAGTTGATTGGATTAACGAGGGATCGTGAAGAGTGTTGGTGCCCGATCTGATCACGATAAGATGGACACATGGGAAACTTGACCGGATTCGAGAGTGACAGTCAGACCAATACAGTCTGGGATTAGTGGACAGACATCAAGGCCAGCGTGACATTTGGCTATTAATATGCTAAAATATGCTAATATCGAAAATGCCAAGGGACTCACACGTCAAAGCCTATGCGTATCTTTAAATCGATCATTCATTTTTCTCTTCTTATTTCATTTTACATACTGTCCTCAATCAACATCTTATCAACCACAGCTTGAAGCAAAAAGTCTAATTTCTCGTAGGTTTTTCATTGTGACCATTTCGCCTTTCACGAGATAACCCATCCACAGGTTTGGCATATCAAGACGCTAATCAAATAGCGTAATCATGACGCCAGTGAACCCTGGTGCTGAGGACAATAAATGGCCACGCTATAATGTGCACTTCTGTCACAAGCCACAGTGCTACAGATGTCTCGAGCCTTGAGAGGCGTGTACATGTAGACGAGATAACAACAGATACGTGCCCAGAGCAGCTTGGACCATGTAATAAAATGCTAATTTTTCAGCGTAGTTGTTGCGAATCCAGCAGTACTTCTAACCCGGCCACACAACCACAGACTGGCTCGTCTGATGCCACTAACATGGAAAGCTGAAACACAACGTAAAAATTGTAGCGCCAACTGGGAGAAACCGTATCAGGGAATCTTACCCGCCTGCTCTTCTTCCCACCAGAAACAGACTGGCTTTCGGATCAACACAGACTTGTTGGATCTGTGGCCGACAGATGAATAATAATGTCCCTGGTCATGTGAAATTTACAGAGTAGGGAGGAACTCTTCATTTCACTGACATGGATCGTTTTTCAGTTATATAACAGAAATTCCGAGTTCATCGTGCGTTCGGTGAACTTTAAACATCTGAGCGGTTGAAGGGGGGGGAATAAATCACGGACAATTAACAACTCACATCTGGCCAACTGACAGGAGCAAGAGGAAACACACAGACAGATGTGGGGAGGGGTGAAGGAGTAAAAAATAAGTATAAGGGAGGGGTTATGGACACACCTGACACACAGAGTAAAACAAAAAGCCTTTGAGGTGATTAAGGACCTCTCCAGTCCAGATCGCTTCTTCTCTTTTTATCCCTCACATCCCACCCTCATACACAGTAATGTCTGACCACATAACCGTGCGGTCATGAGTAATGTCAGACCAGATAACCGTGCGGTCATGAGTAATGTCTGACCACATAACCGTGCGGTCATGAGTAATGTCAGACCAGATAACCGTGCGGTCATGAGTAATGTCTGACCAGATGACCGTGCGGTCATGAGTAATGTCTGACCAGATAACCGTGCGGTCATGAGTAATGTCTGACCACATAACCGTGCGGTCATGAGTAATGTCTGACCAGATAACCGTGCGGTCATGAGTAATGTCTGACCAGATAACCGTGCGGTCATGAGTAATGTCTGACCACATAACCGTGCGGTCATGAGTAATGTCTGACCAGGTAACCGTGCGGTCATGAGTAATGTCTGACCAGATAACCGTGCGGTCACGGGTTCCTACCATTCATGAGGGCGTAGGTGAGGATCATGACGGAGTTGTTGAGGTGGCGGTTCTCGTCTTTGACCACGCGGAGCGTTTCCCTCTTCTCATGCTCTGATGCTTCTGCAGATGTAATGCCAGACGACAGGTAGACGATCACCATGTCTGTGTCTGAAACACGGAACCAAATTACAAATTCAACAAATCATTTCTCTCACAGCCGTTGACCTTCTCTCACATTCAGTCAACAATTTCAAGCTTATGAACTATTCCAGCGTATAAACACGTGCTCATTATTTGTTCTAGATATGTCGACAGTTCCTCCGATCTTACTGGTGAGCTGGCGAGTGATATTGTTAGTGCTCCTGAGGAGCTGAAAAGCCTTCCGGAAGCCCAGTGCATGCTGGGTAGGGCTGTCAGAGGCCTTGAGGTTGCTGACGAAGATGCCCATCTTCCTCTTCGTCTCACTCGTTGCAGGAGACAGGTAGCTTTTGTAGCACTGGTCCAGAGAACAGGGACGCACAACATCAGCTGACGACAGGATGGAGATCTGTGTGAGAGAGTGGGGGTATCAGAGAGATGGATGATGTGGTGGGGGGGTATCAGAGAGATGGATGATGTGGTGGGGGGGTATCAGAGAGATGGATGATGTGGTGGGGGGGTATCAGAGAGATGGATGATGTGGTGGGGGGGTATCAGAGAGATGGATGATGTGGTGGGGGGTATCAGAGAGATGGATGATGTGGTGGGGGGTATCAGAGAGATGGATGATGTGGTGGGGGTATCAGAGAGATGGATGATGTGGTGGGGGGTATCAGAGAGATGGATGATGTGGTGGGGGGTATCAGAGAGATGGATGATGTGGTGGGGGGGTATCAGAGAGATGGATGATGTGGTGGGGGGTATCAGAGAGATGGATGATGTGGTGGGGGGTATCAGAGAGATGGATGATGTGGTGGGGGGTATCAGAGAGATGGATGATGTGGTGGGGGGGTATCAGAAAGATGGATGATGTGGTGGGGGGTATCAGAGAGATGGATGATGTGGTGGGGGGGGTATCAGAGAGATGGATGATGTGGTGGGGGGTATCAGAGAGATGGATGATGTGGTGGGGGGGTATCAGAGAGATGGATGATGTGGTGGGGGTATCAGAGAGATGGATGATGTGGTGGGGGGTATCAGAGAGATGGATGATGTGGTGGGGGGTATCAGAGAGATGGATGATGTGGTGGGGGGGTATCAGAGAGATGGATGATGTGGTGGGGGGGGGGTATCAGAGAGATGGATGATGTGGTGGGGGGTATCAGAGAGATGGATGATGTGGTGGCGGGGTACATCAATGGAAGCCATCTTCTGACCTTGTCGTGTTCGTCGATAGAGTTGAGGACAACGAGAGCAGCGTCTCTGGCGATCTGGAGCTGCGTGTCCGTGATGGTTGCGCCGTGGTCAATGAGCACCACGATGTGTTTGGACTGTGGACGCACAGCTGACACATACACAGGCCTGCCACAACACACACACACAACACAACACACACACACACACACACACAGAGAAACACAGAGAGACAGAGACACGTGAGATACGCACACATGGGTTGGACTAAAATCACACGCTGTATATGCAAATCCAACACATAACTCAACAATCTGTCACTTCAAACAACATGAAATTAACAAGGTGGAGGTGAACAGACCAGAGGCCAGACATTAACCCATGGTGACCCATGCCGGTAACCCCATCCTTGTCCTACATCCCCCTGCTTCACGGTGGTCTGAGCAGGCAGCCAGTTCCCGGAGCTGTCCCCTGTACCTCCGGCTGCCCTGCGTCCAGCACTCACTGTTTTCACAGGAGATCCTCTTCCCAGGATGCTGTTGCTTTTGGGAGGTGACATCACCAGCGCTTTGTCAACCATCACAACCGTTTGCTGTCTAGCTCCTATCCGAGCTTTCCCACTCTAGAACCTATTCCCAGACTGTGTCCTTTCCCACTCTAGAACCTATTCCCAGACCGTGTCCTTTCCCTCTCTAGCACCTATTCCAGGCCGTACCTCTTCTCTGCCCCTCATACATTCAACATCCCGTCAGGTACTAGATTTAAGCAATTCAAATCAGTACAAGTCAATATAGGGGCCAATATAGTGATTACTGTTTTGAAATCTTAAGACTTGAGAGAATTATAAATAATTGTAATCACATTGCAATACAACGATGAAATCCACTTTTATCCAATGCCTTCCTCATAATGTCCAGCAACTACATACATAAAAGAAACACGCATGTACAATATATGACCATAGTTGATTACAGGCAAGAAATAAAAATTAAAAAAGTAATTCGGACAGAAAAATATTTTAAAAAATCTTGAGGGTGTGAGACTCTTACTAAGGAACCCAACTCTTTGTTCTCGCTGCTCTGGCACAGCGACTGGTTGTGGTGGTGAAAGAGCGCTATGAGAGTCAGACATCCAGAGCGAGTGTTCGTGTTCAGAAAATCCCCATTTGTCTTTGTAACAAGCCGACGCGCGGGCGAACAACATTTTTCTCATCGCCGAGCGCCAGCTGGCTAGTCGGGAGAGACGACCTTGCGAGAGTTTAGTGCAAGAGTTTAGCGAGAGAGTCGGAGAGAGTCTGAGAGAGCGGAGACATCAATCACCCGGCCACCCCGCCGTAAACCTCTAAAGCGGGTGACAGATTCCTGTAGTCTTTACTGTCCCGGGTCACATTCCTGTCAGGGGCTGTCGTGGACATGTGAGGTGGGTGGGGGTTCTGTCAGGAGAACCCAACGATCCTCACATAGAGCAGTAATATCGCATTCACTCCCTCCACGCCACACCAGAACCCTTAGGGACAGGGTAACTGCGTTGTTTTGGGGGGGGTTTGAGGAACGTTTTGAGTTCCTAATAAATAAATCCTCCAGTGTCGCCGGGTGTGTTTAGGGTTGGTTGACTGCCGTTTATGAGAGCGATGGTGCGTTCAGCTCGTATTACCTGCTGCGATGTTCGTAGTTTCCTTTGCAGTGGAATTTGTGGGCGGGGAACACCGTGAAAATGCCCTCCTCGGAGCTGAAGTACTGCCATTTGATGCCGGGGTTGGACTTCAGGTTGTCGGCCAACACTACGGAGGACAGGGGAGATGTTACAAACCGGAGACAGCAGAAAGAGCACGGCCAAACGGGAGACGGGACGGAGTGAGAGGCCTGTATGCAGGACTTAAGAGAGATGAGTGAGAGAGTAACACAAACAGCAGATAAGAGTTGGCAGCATTAAGAACGCCAATAACGGGCCGCTTTCTCTCTCTCGAGACACTCAGTGCTTCATTCTGGTCTGTCAAACAGCTGTCAGAGCACATTGATGGAGAGCTTTAAAGTAGTTATCCATGTTTACACTCCTTTGGTTTGAGACGGGGAAGGGGGGGGGGGTGAGTATGTGGATGTGTGTGTGTGCGTGTGTGTGTGGAAAAAGCAAACACATGACCCAGTTGAACTCCTCCTCTCCATGTGCAGATTGGATATGAGATGAACCGATATCTGCTAAGCGAACGCTACGGCAGCATCTGCCAGGGAACAGGGCCAAAGTAGTTGCCGAACCAACAAATCAACAAAGGGAAGTTTAAAGGACCATCGGAGAGATCAGATTACAAAGCCTGTGGCTTCCTGTCTGGAACAGCGGAGGAAAACACTAGAGCCATTGATATGGCCGCAGATAGGGGGGGCCACACAAATAAAAGGCATTACTCAAAAGTGCTGCTCTGTCTTGGTGAGTGTCCTACCTTAAAAACACAAGAAAATGTTTAGTTATTATATTTAAGGTATTGAACGTGGCTACGATATAAAAAGGGGAGGCACCGTGAAAACAGAAAACACAACACGAGAGTGTCGCCTGCCACCAGAGTCGACTGCCACGCTTCACACATGCAAATCCGATCTCCTCAGTCGGCCCCAAAATAGCACAACTAGAGGCCGACAACACCAACCAACCAGACAGAGTCAACCCTCATGGGGGCACAGTACCCAATATAGCCCGACCATCCACGACACGCTAGATAAAACACGAGACTGGATACGAGCTAATGACACGCCAGTATTTCCTGCGGCGGTGGTTATCGAACAGAGCCACACTGGCTTGCCGTATATCAGCGGCGCTCTGGGCCAGTCCATCCATCACCGGGTCTGGTATAAACAGGAACCTCTCGGGACGGTGACAGTCTAAAATAGCCGGCGTACATCTGCAACACCGCGTCTGCTTAATCCTGCCGCCAGTGTTTAGAAAACACTTGAATCCCGGGGAGGACGAGCGGAGGGGGCCACTTCCTCGAACCAGCTCCATCCTTGCCTGGCACTCTGTCACAGCCCCCCCCCACTCACAGATCAGTAACACTTCGGCTAAGTGCAGAGGGGTTAATGCGTCCGCTGGGCCGGACTGGAAAAGCAACGACACTCACAACGAGCAAACGGGCAAACCCGAGGTGGGGAAACAAGCCGTTGTGTCGGAGACACGAAGTGAAAGAGGGAATACGAACAGACAAGGAGTTCTGGGATTCTGGGGAGAAGGGAGCGTAAAAACACAGCAAAATGAAAGTATGCTAGTGTCTAGAAAGATGGTCATGTATGAAAACGGAGAAAGGAGACGAGTAGAACTAAGCAGTAGATCAGTAGAACGAGAACCTGAAAGAGAGTACGGGGAAAGTATTCACTCCAACCAGTGTCATCTCTTCCTGAACAACTTGTCTGTTCACTTGCTACCCTCAGACATTTCTCTCTCAGGAACCCTGGACAATCTCATGATCTCATCTCGCTATCACTCTCCGTCACTCGGTCTTACTGATTTGAAAACTCGTCCTGTTCCTCCTCTCCCGCACGTCTCCTCTCTCTCTCGGGTTGTTTAGACTGGGTCCAGACAAATGGGCACGACGAGTGCTAGCAGAGGGTGTTGGGTCACGACTGGATGAGAAATGAAGGCTGGCTGGTAAC
>CM055761.1:1951257-1986257 GCA_029465975.1 Dallia pectoralis | reverse complement strand
CGTGCATGCGTGTGTGCGTGCGTGTGTTTGTGCGTGAGTGTGCGTGCGTGTGAGTGTGTGTGCGTGTCGTGTGTGTGCGTGTGTGTCTAACACTCACTCCATCATGGACAGGGGGATGGTGCAGCAGTCCTGGATGGCGGTGAGGGGGGAGGTCAGGTGGGCGGTGTAGGACGCCTCAACCACCTGCTTGTTCCTGTTGACCACGTCCAGGTAGCGGTTAAACTTCTCCCGGATCTTCTTAGCCAGCTACAACCAAGACAAAGGAACAGTTATGTACCCATAACATAAGGATATACTGTTAATGTCACACACCCACAGTGGGTATAATTAAGAAGAGAACAAGCTGGACTCACACAGCGGTTGAATGCGGTTTCTATTATTGGTTAAGTCCAAAACCCCATATTTGGAATAGCTTGTAGTTTACCACGATAACACTGATATCATTTAACTATAAATTAAACACTTTATTTGACAATCTTTGATATACTGCTCTAACTCAGTTAATTGTTTTGACATTAGCTTTTCCACCCCAAAAATGAACAATTAAAACAAACGTTTTAGTCATAAAGCGCATATAAATGTACAGAGGCTAGAACCTCAAAAAGCCAGTTACGGAGTTTGATGCACATTGGCTGGGAAAACTCCCAGCTAAGGTAAATACACATATTGTCTTTTTAGAGTTTGTAAATCAAATAAAAAATAGGTATTTAGTTTGCAGCTACAAAACAGTGCTGTGAGATCTATGAAAATTTTAAAGAACATCACCATTGAGTGTTAAAAAGTAGTACCGGAATTATTTTCTCATTGGACCAGCGCTGGTCCGCAGACCAAGGTTTGAGAAATGCTGCTCTAGATTTGGTTAGCATTTAGCTAGTGTCGTCTATGGGAAGACATTTTATCATTAAAAAGAAAAAAACATCCCATCTGGGAACTGATGGTAAAGGGCCAGAATGAAGATATGGACATCTGGCCGGTACCAAACTATAAAAATCTATAGCTTCTTATTTAAACTGGGTTTTAAGGATGTTTGGGTACTCTCAATTTCTATCTGTATGTTTTAGCAAGCTTGGTATAAAATCTGATGTCCTCGCACATAATGGTTGAAATAACCGAGGAAACAGCTGTAAACCACATCAAAGGCCCTTGAACCTCAAAACCAGACTCGGTGTGAAAGCTGTCAACATAAAGAAGTAAAGATAGATGGTGGAAAGGCTAGTGAAGGTAAAACCCAGACGTTGCACAGTCAAAGGCACGGAAACCAAGAGAAGGGGTACGGAAAATGGTGTTCCTAAACAAAAGGCGGATAATTGAATCCTGCTGGCAAGTATTGTGCCTACAGGGTATAAACTCCTGTCTGTTCTGTGTTAGTATGCTAGCTAATGCTAACGCTAAGGCCTGTCTGTTCTGTGTTAGTATGCTAGCTAATGCTAACGCTAAGGCCTGTCTGTTCTGTGTTAGTATGCTAGCTAATGCTAACGCTAAGGCCTGTCTGTTCTGTGTTAGTATGCTAGCTAATGCTAACGCTAAGGCCTATCTGTTCTGTGTTAGTAAGCTAGCTAATGCTAATGCTAAGGCCTGTCTGTTCTGTGTTAGTAAGCTAGCTAATGCTAATGCTAAGGCCTGTCTGTTCTGTGTTAGTAAGCTAGCTAATGCTAATGCTAAGCCCTGTCTGTTCTGTGTTAGTAAAGCATGCATTACAGCTCTCAGAGGGGAGTTCTGGCTGAGTGCACGCATCTCTGAGACTCATTCAAAATGGGTTCCCCCCCGCGGGACATTAAAAGCTAGCGCACCAACAGCTCCTTACAACAGGTTCCTGTTTCTACTGCGGAGCCAAGGAGAAAACCCCCAGGGAACCTAGTTAAAACCTACAGGTGGGTGGCAACTACCCCCACCGCCATTGAAACAGACAGCCTACACAGAGGCCGACTAGAGAAAAAAGATGACAACTCTCAAAGTCGCAACATAATGGTAGACTGTAAACAGCGGCAGCCATACAGAGACTAGAAATCACACCAAGCCTCTACATTCACTTGCTGCCAGGCAGAACAAATCTGGAGAGGACCTCGGCAACCGGGCTGGGCAGTCAGGCTCCTCTTCTGCCCACATTCATAAGAAGGGACGCCTGCCAACCTACCCTTTGCCCCTTGCACTTGGGTTAGGTGAACACTAGGGCCAATGGGGTTTAGTGAACACTAGGGCCAATGGGGTTTAGTGAACACTAGGGCCAATGGGGTTTAGTGAACACTAGGGCCATGGGGTTAAGTGAACACTAGGGCCATGGGGTTAAGTGAATACTAGGGCCATGGGGTTAAGTGAATACTAGGGCCATGGGGTTAAGTGAACCCACACACACACCATATTGGCCATCTTGACCTTTGGTGGGCAGGCTTTCCATTGTCTGCTTTCTGTCTGTGCTGATTTGATCTGATCTCCCCAGAGAACCAAGCAGACATAAATCTGGCCAACTCACATTGTCCCGCTCAGAAGGGGCCCTTCAGCTACACACCTGATAATATCTCACACCTGGCCTGTTACAGAGTAGTATCCTGCTAGACATGCTGCAGGTGAGAACAGCCAATCGTGTGCCTTAGAGAGGAACAGCCTAAATCGTAACACAGTGGCAGATGTCCTCTCCTCTTCCTGTTCTGGTAGACTAATAAGGGTACCACAGTGGGAGGAAACCAGGGTACCGATCTCAAAGCTAGACAGTCTGTCTGCCAGTCTGTCTGCCAGTCTGTCTGCCAGTCTGTCTGCCAGTCTCCTCGTCTTGTCTCGTCCTCCCCACAGTGGTTTCAATCAGTGCAGTTCAGCTAACCTTGTATCCCAAACTTCCTAAGCAGACACCATCAGTAGCTGTGGTTATAAAACCAACAGTAAAGAATCCCATCGAAATGAGCAAATACAATAATGCGATCTACAATTTACTAGAAGGAATAATGAGCCCATTCTAACACTAGTAGCCCGTCTACCAAACCCGCCCTGCTGAGGAAACATCAGAGACATCACGTGGTCAACATCTGACATGGTAGTCTCCTCCACACAGAGGCACAGACATACACACTGTATATGACCGTCAACCCTCTGGACCGTGATACGTTCATGTAGGCGATTTTAAAACCTCAGCATTGACACGAGCCCAGAAAACAGGGCTTCTTCACAACTAATCACAGAACAGTGCCGACCGAATGACGAGGAGAAATTGGGTTTTTATGGCAGCCAGCGTCTCGTTGTCGGAGTGAAGCCTTACTGCGCTGACAGCGTTACACGGGGGAGAATGGAGCACACAACGAACTGAACTAGCGGAGGAAACCGAAACAGAACTTCAAAGCCAATGAGACGGCAGCTGTAGAATTTTAATAGGCCCTCTCTCCCTCTGATGGCCGCTGTGTGTGTGTGTGTGTGTGTGTGTGTGTGTGTGTTTACTGCGTCACTGACAGCCACACAAAGACAGATAGCACAATCTCACGATGGCGAGAGCCCCCCCCCCCCAGAGTCACTCACCTGCTGCACCTCTGCTTCTCCGTTTGATCGCTTCTCTGTGTACACAAACGAGTTGAAGATTCTCTGCAGAGAGAGACAGAAAAACACAGTTAGTATTCTGCGGGAAGACGTGGCGCGGGGCTTCGTTTAAAAGCCAAATAACACCGGGAGCAATTCTCGTCACACGAACGCCAATACCCATGAATTCATTCCCGTTTTACTCTGTCAGGTTGAGGCCCCCTCTCCATTACACGTAATTAACCAACAATGTGCTTGTGTTACTCGCTCAGGCCTTTATGCTTCTCAGGAGCTTGGTTTACCCTTTAACTGTAGCACAGGACATTTAAAGCACAGGGCCCGTGGCCAGAGTAATTTGCCTTTTAATGCACCATTTCCTGGCCAGCTAGCCCTTCTAATTAAAGTAAATGACAGTGTTACAATTGTCTTCAGATATCCAACCGCACTGCTGTTGCCTATTGAAGATAATTGGTTACAGACAGACACCCTCAATCACATCCTAATAGATCATTTCTACCATGTTACAAACATTAGACGCTGCTCTTCACCTTAGTTGAATGCTTGCCGACAGCACAACAACCGGAATCCATTGACAACCGTTGCTATGGGCAACATGCAATAAGACATCATCGACAGTGTTGAACTACAAACAACTACAAATAACTACAAACCAAACCTTGGAACACGTGAGCACAATACACACTGCATGGTACACACACACACACTATAAAACACAGTTAAATAAAATGTTGTCTTGAAGTGTCAGTTGTTTCACTGTAAGCTTCTCCACTGCCGAGTTAGGGCCATGACACACACACACACACACTCCGCCCGTCTTGTACACACCTACTGTCACATTCCATTGGAGGGGCACTAACTACCCAGCATGCCTCACTCTCCTCCACCCGCCTTGCTGGCTATCTGAACCAGAGTTCTCACATACCTAGAATAGAGGTAGCTGTCAAAACAGCAATAATTCATGGGACCTCATGGAATCAAGAGGAGACTTGTCACACCGAACATGGTTTCTAAATACAAACACGAGGAAAACATGGTAAGCCCTTTCTTCTGAGGGATCGTGGAGAGAATCCGGAGTGAGCTGGTTTGATTATTTATCTTCTTCTGTAGCCACAGGTAAAGGCCGGCAGATCGCCAAAACATGAGAAGCACGTAAGAAGCGAAACACCAAGACAAAAAGGAGCAGGCCACGGATATGGGAAAAACAAACCGCCCTGGATACGGCTAACCAATAACAAAGACCCCCCCAAAGAGCAAGGGCTGTGGGTGTTCAGATTTACAATCAAAGACATAAGCTTTAAAGCATAAAGCTTAAAAACTAAACCACCCCAGCTAGCTAGCGCACTAGTGTCAGCTTAGCGCAACCAAGTCTTCCCCATTGCAGGCTGTTTATTTTCAAATGTGGCACATTGGTTTTCACAGCTATGCCTTTCTGTAACCCAATCCAGCCCTCCCAGGCTTGACCAGAGACGCCCTGACTCAACACTTCCATGGAAAGACAGATTAAGGCCACTCTTCAGCCGCTCTTAAGGATCCTACCGCCGTGGGGTTAGCTACGAGAATGCAGGCCCTAAAAGCTGGTTAAAGTATCAAAAAGTGGATAAGACTAAGGTAGATAAATATGTTGTTGACATGACACCCCTGAAGCTATTTGTATACACCAAAACCCAGGACGGCCTCTTTCACGGCTAGGCCGATAGTTAAGTCTTCTCCAAGTGGTTCTAGCTGGTATTTTGAATGCCGAAAACCAGCTCGAACCACCACTTTACCATTTCAAGTAACTCTTGAACCGTAATAGAGCAGCTTCTTGAGAGGATCATCCAGTTTAAAACCGCTGACATCCACAGCACAGCGAGAAAGGTAGAGATTCCTCTCAAATCACGCCGGCTGGGAATGAGGGACCAGACGGAGACTGCAAAGCGTTGTGATTAGAAGGGTTTGACCAGGGGAGGCTGAGGTTGGGCGAGGCAAATAATAACAGCCTATTAGTTATTCAGCCATGTTCAAAGTGTTCTGGTGCCTGCAGCTAGTCATTCAGGTAGGGCCTGCTGAGGAACACAGTCAGACAGCCACTGGGCTTAATCCTCTCTTCGGGGCTGACTAATCAGTGGAGCAGGCTTCAAGAGGGTCTTGCCCATCTTTCCGTTTTCTCTTTCTTCCACGGGTTCGCCTGGCACCCTGAAGTGATGACGGGTGCACGGTCGCGGAGTGGTGAACCAAGTCGCCGTATTCGGCATCTGTGACCATGGACGATGCACCAAATGTCTGTACCTTACAGGTACACACTCAATAACAATTTGATATCAGTACTTTTTTCAATGCAATTGAGTGCATTACGCCGAGCACTGGATTAAGTGAACACGGTTTGAATACGTTGAAGGCTCTCTACTTATGCAATCATTTGCTAAAAACAAGCATTTAGATTTTTTGTGATCGTCATTATTCTAAAACTAATGAGACACTTTTAATATAGGCAAATACATGTATCAAGATCGTTGATTTCTAAAAATAAATAGATGCGTAAAGACAGGCTAACAGCTTAAGGCGGTTACCTTGAACGTTTCTTGGACTAATCCAATCTTAAACAAACTGGGTCTAGCGTACTGCGTACCCCTGACTTTGGAGTGAACTGGGAATTTTGTGACACGTTATAGCTCTCGGGTGATTGCCACAGCGCGGTAGAGAGACACTGAGAAAGTGTAGATCACAGCGTTTACGCGCAATCCTGCTCACTTGATTCGTGACAGGTTGTAATTTTCGGATTTAAAACGAGTCTTTGCAAAACATCTTTAAATAAACGATTGCACAAGAAAGGGCCGAGGCTCAGAGAGGTTACTGAAGCCGTGTCTTTGATTAGAATCGTCTTCTGGATCCGGCCCTAGAACCACACCCCACACCCCATAGCTTCCTGGTTGAACCATACCTGTGACGACCAGAAGGTCAGAAGGTAAGAGGGTGAGGGAAAATTGGGAATCATTTTGGATTCCAAGAATGTTTTCCCAAATGAAACACTGGCGGAGACGGAAAGAAAAATATAAGAACCTTCGTTGCACATGCAAAAAACATGCTTTTGTATTGACGAAACTATGCCTCCGTTGTCATGGTGATTCTGACTGAAACATAGTAGATGGCGGCTGTTTATTGGAAAAGACCATTTAAGTTCTTAAAAAATATAGTTAACGAGCATTAGTGTATGTCTGGTAGAGTAATCCAATGTGTCACTACGGTAACCGGTTGTAACATGGCCTAAACATTGAAACCCTATAAAACACATCATGCCATTGCACGGCTCACAATGCAAAGAATCACATATTTTCCTTATTGTTTAAACAGACATTTCATCGGTTTTCCGTAAACTTTTAAGAGAATCTTAACAGTCCATGTTAATTAGCACGTTATTTCCTTTTAAAGAAAAGTTCGAATGAAGGCAGGCAACCACACCAATCAGTCCTAGTTGCTAATTAGGAAATGGTCTTAATTCAGTTAAAAGTTCTCTCAACACGTTTTTTTCTTTGTTTACAATAAGCACAGACGGTTAGTGATAGTTTTGGAAAAACTGATTTTAAAATACACATTTTGGAGATTTTTTGGGGGGTTAAAACATGGAAGTAGATTAAATGCAAATGTTTTAACATTCAAAAACCTCGACAATTGAATGCATACAATAAGCACCGAAAGAAAAACCTCAAAGGTTCCTAAAACAACACCAATAACCCCAAATGCAGCTATATAAAGATCACACACATGTAGCATCCTAGGCTAGCCGGCCCTGTAGTACTGCTCAACTTTAATCAACTCCTCGGGGCCTCCCTTCTCCGTCTCCACCCCCCGTCGTCGGTGAGGCCTGTCAGGAGTGTACGACTCTGCAATAACAGAACCTCTTTTGTGCAAACAGCAGTATGGGGCTCTAGAGAGGCTGGGTCACCCAGCACATTACAGATCCCCCCATACGCGAATCCCAGACATGACAGAGCCTCCTGGGCCACACCAGGCACTTGCTGCTGCACTGGGCTCTGGAGGACAGGATGTAATGACTTCCACATGTGAGTGGGGGGTGATGGACAGTTTGAGTGCGAATTGGGACGGAGAGGGAGATAGTGGGGAGAGAGAAAGAAGGAGGGGGAGATAGTGGGGTGAGAGAAAGGGTGAGTTGAAGGTTGGAGGTGACAACAGTGAAGGATGGTGGGTATTTTATTAAAACTCTCCACCCAATCTGGTCAGCTTTCGTCTCCCTCCAAAAAGGTCGCTAGCGTCCCATCTTCTGTTAGCCGTCTTCTCACTTCGTCCACTGCTAGTGCTCCAATGACAGCCAACCACTAATTCTTTTTTTAAAATGTCACTTTTCTGATGAAGCGAATAATCATTAGGTCTTTAGATACCAAGGGGAAAAAATTTAGAAATTGAGACAAAAATGAAGTTCTTTCTATAGTTAAATTCAACATAAACACAGTCCTAAAAATCTGTCTAACATGTCTATACAAAGATAAGCGTACGGAATCATTCTCTGCTCTAGTCCAAAAAACAGCAATTTGTTATTTGCGAATGTAGGGATCGTCAGACTGCCTGGTGGCTGGTGGGAGAATGAACGCCGAAGTGGGCAAGCGTTTGATCATTTCCTTCTGAAGGGACTTGATATTTGCAAGGTGAACATATCCTCTGTGCCGGCCCAAAAATCTGAGCTTCAAAGTAGAGCAACGCAGCTCGCAATACGGCGACAAGTGGAGAATGAAAAGACAAAAATAAGAGAGCTCACATCTCCGTCTGTACTCTTACCAAGCAGTCTGGAAAATCGGTGACAAAAACAAACTGGGACACAGAGCTTTAAGGAGTTGTAGTAACATATCTGAGGTAATTCGAAAAAATAAAACTAGGTAATTAACAACAATTCCCAGAATACATTGCGCTCCATGAGACATTTTTGTACAGCCCAATGAAAGCAAAGTCTATTCTTTCATATCAGCCAATTAGACTAGTGGACATAGCATCTGACTAGCAACCAGTAATCTTAGCTGGCAAAGTAAAAAATTTGACATGTATGTGGATGTTGAAAGGGTAGAGGCCCGGTTTGCCTTCGATTCTGGCCAGGACGAATAGAGAAGTCCCCGGTTGGCTAGATTCTATACCATAAGATCAAAAAAAAGGTTACGTTTTGGGACAAAAATCTGTTCTGGAATGAAAGACAGTGTACTCAGGGGGGACATGTCACAGGGTAGAGTTTGGAGGTCAGAGGCCTCCGTAATGACTGGCATTCTCCTCTGCTTTCAATAGAGTCTAGACACCCTAGCATGCTCATTTGAGAGGTGTCAGAATAGGATCAATTGAACCGGACTGGACCTACAATAGAGCCCTGCGGCATTAATAGAGAATGTTACACATTTCCACTGCAGTCAACCAAGTACAATGATAACTGAATCCGTCTCAGACTCTCACACACTGGAAGCCCCTGCCACACTCAATCCCAGTGGATGGGAACTACAGCAGGTTAATAAAGAGGTAAAACAGGTCCAATGCAAGATCAAAGTCAAATAACTAAGCCCTTCCAGTATGCTGACCATGGAGATGGCTAACAATCAAGGAAAGCACAGTCTGCTTGGCACTTTTTATGAGTGTTGAATTATTTTGTCCTGAACTAATGAAATTGGAATTGCCAGGTCGCCATGGCAAATGAGAATTTCTTCTCAATCGGCCTACCTGGTTAAATAAAAAGGTTAAATAAAAATGCAAATGTAAATCTGTTATTTGGCTTCACAAGATGTGAGTTCAGCATGTGCTCCCTCAAAGAGAAGCTTTTACAGTTTTGCTGAATACTTTTTTCCTCCCGAGATAGCTTACCCACCTCCGGCCATGCTTACAATCGCTAGCATACCGCGGCACCTTTACGTAGCACCTAGCTATGTGTCGTACTTCGACAACAGCCCGGCCCTGTAATGTCAAGACATGATTCACTCCATGTACAGTTTGTGTTGGCTAGTGAGGTTGCTCGGTTCTGGGGAAAGTAAAAAGAACTGTGGTGAGCAAGGAAGGAAAACATGGGCCCAGTCTAGGCAAATAAAGGAAATGTGTACACAATGCTCTCCCTCACACAGCAGCACTTGAAGACCTTCAACATCCTCAGAAGACATGTGCCCCATATGCCAACCAGTCATGTAGTCCTGAACGATACTGGCAGTGCGTCTATGAACGCGTACAAATTAGAGCTCGAAAAGAAGTTTATGAGCCAGGAGCACTGTACGTGTCAGCAAACCACAATGCCGAAAACACGCGCACATTAATTAACTCACACACCTAGCACACCATGTTAGCGCAGAAAGGAGGGAATTCATAACCAAAGAAGAGCATGAAAAGACTCTACCGGCCTGAAACTAAGACATGTTGAAGTGATGGTCAGAGAAGGATATCCCTAGAACTAGTATTGTTTCCCATGGAGGAAATGAGCTTCATGCCTCACAAGCAGAGGAAGAGACCGAGGTAGAGGAAGAGACCGAGGTAGAGGAAGAGACCGAGGTAGAGGAAGAGACCGAGGTAGAGACCGAGGTAGAGGAAGAGACCGAGGTAGAGGAAGAGACCGAGGTAGAGGAAGAGACCGAGGTAGAGGAAGAGACCGAGGTAGAGGAAGAGACCGAGGTAGAGGAAGAGACCGAGGTAGAGACCGAGGTAGAGACCGTAATTCACTTTCTGTCCTTGAAAAACAAAGAAACATGTCAGACGAGGAAAAACGTTTTACCTGTGACCAAATCTTCGACAAGATGAATGCATATATCTTTACGACTGCACTTACTGACGTACCAAGTGATTCTACACGACAACACGACAACAAAAACCAATGGATTCATCTAATAAACTCATATAAGCAACAGCAACTAACAAACCCTACAGCTCCTGTACAGCTTTGAGACATTGAGAATTGAAGCGACACTCTTTTATCTCTTTTTAAAAAATGCATGTTTGTTTGTTTTTCCCTTCTGAGAGAGAAATGGGGGAGCAGGCAGCCAAGAGAGAATCGAGAGGCATTACAGCTGTTGGTTTTGGCACAGGTTGTAAAGCCAGCTGGAAGCACTATCGTTCTGGCAAATAAACGCACCTAATAATTTCTTACAAACTCTGACAATGGAATCTGAATAAAGGAAAGTCAGATTGTTTTCCCGATTCCTGGTTTAACCCTGCTGATTGCATTTGGATCAAGACAAGAGCGAGACAACGGACTGAAAAGGTTGTAGGCCTAGCAGGATAATGTGATAGGTTCTTTTAGTATTTTCTCCATTTATTTATTACATAAGTTATTTTAGTGTGCGTTCGTGCGTGTAGCACTTTGTTGTACAACCAAAATAAAATAAAGCAAGACTAAGAATTGAAATATGCCAGAAGTAGGATTTATTCTCTATATTTAAATGTAAAATGTTCTTGGTTAAAATGATTCCAATGCAATGACCTTTGTCAACATACTGAACTAGGAATCCTCAACAAACCGTTTTACTTTAATGAATATCTGTCGCTGTCTGCGGTTCTGAAATATAGGCCCATCGCTGCAGTGAATCAGATCAGAAACATGATTTTAGTTTCGATCAATCGTACTCCACTTGACTTATTTATGTTTGTTTCAAACGTTGGTATTCTAGTGTAGAGCTTCAGAGGACATGTAGTTGTATTTAAGTGTTATTCTAGAGTGTTACACGTGCACATACACACCCACACATGCACACACACACGTGCACATATACACCCACACATGCACATATACACACACACATGCACACACACACACACAGGTGCACATATACACCCACACATGCACACACACACACACACACACACGTGCACTAATACACCCACACAACACATACATGTGCACATGCACACCCACACATGCACACACACACACGTGCACATACACACCCACACATGCACACACACATGTGCATATTTCTCAGCCCACCTGCATTCCCACAGTGTTCTGTATCACTCCGCCTCTTTTTCCAGACCTCCATTACACTTCATCCCTTTTAGCCAATGCCAGGAATCAGGGTCTTTTGGACGGAGGCAAGCTGTCCCCGGGGCCCTGCCAGAGAGGTAGCTTGGCAGCGGACCAGACAGACTACGCCACGGCCAGCTAGCCTGGGCACAGAGACACTGGGAACTTTACCACCTACGCCCCTGCCAGGCTCTTAAAGACTGGTTACTCAAACCAACTCGGTGGGTTTTAAATGTCAAATAAAAAACCATTATGATGAGGGGTTAATGAACGTGATTTAGATTTGACATTGACCTTTTTTCAAACTAAACCTTTCAAAACACATCTGACTGTTATAAAAGCACCTACAACATGCATACGAGCAATGGAAAGACCTTCACGGTACGCAGGTTGATGGCTGTGACAAAGAAAATGTATATCACAATAAAAACGTTGAGATAAAGCGTGACCGTGTGTGTAGACATCTCTACTGCACTGTATTCTCCACTACCTGGTGTTCACGTTACAACGTAACAATTAGAGCTTAGGTGCAGACAGATTCACAGGGTAGGAACAGTGGGAGTCGTTTGTTACTTAGCCAATTAAACCAACGACGTTTGGTGGCTGGAATTTCTCACTAAGCTGTTATTGGCCAACGGTGGTCACGTTTGGCGTGACATCAGAACGTCCGCAGTTTAATGGGTTAGAGGCATCCGATTGATGTTCGGCGGACCATCAGTTATTCTGCTGTCAGCAGTCACATCATCAACAAAGACAATAAGAAGAGAAAGCAAGAGATTGGTTGGTGAGAGATACAGGGGGGGTGAGAGATACAGGGGAGGCGGGGTGAGAGATACGGGGGAGGCGGGGTGAGAGATACAGAGGAGGCGGGGTGAGAGATACAGGGGGTGGGGTGAGAGATACAGGGGAGGCGGGGTGAGAGATACAGGGGAGGCGGGGTGAGAGATACAAGGGGCCGGGGTGAGAGATACAGGGGAGGCGGGGTGAGAGATACCATGGGGATTAAGAGAGAAACATACAAGGAGGGTGAAAGAGAGAGATGTCTAGTAGCTGTACTGTCCTGAGGGCTATGTACTATAATGTTGACCTAGCATCAATGGGAGATGTCAGTACAGTGTATTACAGGGCAGGTCGTTTGGCTCTGCTAATGTCTGTATTGCGTTACCAACCCAGTCAATGAGTCACGACAGATAACATAAACCAGTCCTTGGCAGACGAGCACTCTGAGCTCAGAGACACTGATAGCCAAACAGAAAATCTGTGTGTGTGTGTGTGTGTGTGTGTGTAATGTATCCATCACATACACCCACCAGCCATAACATTACGACCGGTGGAGTGAATAACACTTATAATCTCATCCTCGTGGCACCTGTCAATAGATGGGATATATTAGGCAGCACGGAAACGTTTCGTCCTCAAAGCTGATGTGCTCCGAGCGACTTTGACTAGAGGCCAGTTTGTGACGGCCGGACAACTGGGTCACAGCATCTCCACAGTCTGCAGCTCTTGTGGGGTGTCTGCAGCGGTCAGTACCTATCAAGTGGTCCAAGAATAATGGTGTCCCGGCAACAGGGTCATGGCGAGAGGGTCAGTGCGGGGCCACGAGAACGAGGCTACACTAGAGTAACCAAGTTTACGATTGATTAATTTACATTTATTCATTTATTCCCGGAAATGAAGTTATGCTTGGAATTTGTTTTGCCAAAAGCCACAGCACATCTTCAGAGGTCTAGTGGAGTCCACGCCTTGACGGGTCAGGTCTGTTTTGACGGCAAAACGTGGACCTACAGAATACTAGGCAGGTGGTCATAATGTTATGGCTGATCGGTGTATTATATCTCATAACCTCAATCTCTTTACTCTAACACTCAACACTCTTCTCTGCCTCCCAATTAGAGAGCTGGATTTTTTTTACTTTTCTTTCTAAGAAAATAAGAGTGCACCATCGACCGTTCTAGGTGCCAACTGTCTCATTCGTTATAAATTGCTGTGGAAGACAGGTGTTACACTAGCTGATCTAACCTCTGACCTCTCAGACCACCACGGTGAACCCGACACGAGGGCTGCGTGAAAGTGAGCGCCGGTTTGATGAAGAGGACTCGTGTAGAACTCACAGACCGGCTCATAACGCTAGATGCTAACCACGCTACGCTGCTGCTCACCCTTGTGGAGGCCACTATGTCCGACAAACCACTTTACACAAGGGTTTACGTTCATCACCTTCGGTTTTAGAACGCATTTCGACTACCTCGACTGTCGTGAAGACATTTCATTTGAATCACATTAACATAATATGCGAATAAAAAACCTCTGTCCACGCTAGCAACGAGCAACGCGCAGTACATTAAAAAGGAATGCACACGCAGAGTTTTGCATTTACATATTATGTTAACGTTATTTAAATTTAATTGTTGTCACGCCGATTGCCGCAGTCTAAACAGCCTCTCGGATAGACGACAATGACACAAGAGGAACGCAAAGCACAGATAAAGCCGGTAAGCGAAAATCAGGAATCCCAACCGTGGTGGCTTTGGCACAACCCACAGTGGGAATCCAAAGCCTCCTGCAGAAGATGGAGTAGAGAGAACGGGGGGAGGGGAAAACCCAAGGAGGTGGCCAATAAACCCCCCGCTCCCTCACACATACCCAACCCCCTTCCTTTCACTCGTTTTTGTTATGGAGTAGAGGGGGGACCAATTCACCGTAGCCCAGTCCTTTGTGGTTAGTTTGGGGGTGGGTTGGGGTTCTCGCCACTGCTTCCCCAGGTCAGGCCTGCCGGATCCACACACAGGGAACCCGTATTCCGCTCAATGTTCAGGGTTCCCATAACCACTTCTCCCTTTTGCTTTTCTCTTCGGCCGCAAAACTAAGATAAGCCAATCTAGCTTTTTTATTCTCAATGTCGCAATGTAAATAAGCCCTAAGGCCTGTTTTCTTTATTTGGCAAACACCAGGGGTTCAGTGCCTTAACCGCCTTCTAACACATTTCAATGGATAATTAACCTGAGAACATTTCCTGCTACTGGTCACAACATTAGAGAACCTGAGGTTCACACGCGAACACAGAACCATTAGAAGAATTATTAACTTTGAAAAACAAAATTATTTAAATGTTTTCGATAGAACTGTACACGATCGGCAAAGCTTCTACAGGTCCAATATCCAAATAATAAAAGATCAACAGCTGGCCCAAAACAGTTACTCCACAATGCAAGGAAAATAGATCATTGGCACGGTCATAACTCAGTATTGCTGTCTAGACCAGATGAGAGACAATATACTGTGTCCTAAATAGCAACCCTAGGCCCCTTTACTGAAGTGTACTAGTATTAACTAGGGTTCATAGTACTAAGTTTACATAGAGAACTGGGAGGCCATTTGGGATACAACCATCGCCTGGCGAATGGAGCTTCTATCTCCCAACTGGAACAACGTTCTACGCAGCATCAGGATATAAAAGACAACGTTCCACAACTTATAAACTGTTCCAGAAGTCCAAACGAGTGTACAGCCTTAAATCGGTATGGTCAGTGAGAGAGTTCAGACTGTAAACCAAACCGTATCAGCCGGCCTGTGAAAGAAACATGCCAGGGAGTATCCGAATATCGCTCAGAGGACCACCAGAGATACCAATACCTCAGCCTTAAACCCCCCCCAAGCACGGCAAAGTGTGATAAATGGAAGGGGCCCGAAACAGTCCCAGTCATGTAGAGGCCTTCTCAATAGGGCTCACATTGAGAGATGGGCCCCCCCCAGAAGAAGTCTGTGAGGAGACTAAAACCACGGCAATCCAGTCGCCACACAGGACCAGGCCACAGCTGTGAGCTGCTAGTGTGGAAATACTTCTAGATGAAGACAACTTTCACGCATAGTCGGGCATTCCAAGGGGATGTCAAAAGCATGGTTGAGAGATATTATATCACAAGTATCCAAACGCTTTTGGTCTTTTCCTGACACGAACAAGTGGTGCAAATACACAAAACCTCAATTTAAACACTTTAATTTATCTCCATAGTCACATTGTTTTGCCTAAAATGTGCAGAATACCTTTGAAATGTCAAAAATCAAATGTTGGTGGGTGGAAACGCTGTGTATCGTGGCAATGTTCTACATGTAATAGTTCCAATAAGTTATAAACCCTCATTTCTTCCCAGAAATTTCACACTCCCGTTTCCTGCAATTCCATACTGCCGTGTCTATCTGCGGAAAGGCATGACTGGCTAAGGACATGTTTAACTTAGTGGCGGACACAATAATATAATGCCAATATCAGCATGAGAAAAGAAATGTTCCACTTGGAACCCAACACGAGGATGGGTCGGCGGCTAGCCCGTTTCGCTCTCCTGCGGATCCTTCACGAGTTCCCCCGTTCCCGCCGAAATTACCGTCATCATTCAATTAGGACTCTAGACGTGCCAAATCCTGAAACAAACCGCAGCCCCCACTTCCCACTTCCCGCGATTAAGCTACAGGAAGTAGCTTCGCTCTTCAGATGATGACGGGGTTCAGAGTCAGAATCCGCCCCTTAAAGTAAACCTATTGACATTTCCTTTATAAATAATCAGGGGGATATGGAAGGCAAATACAGGCTCTCAGGGCAAATTGTACCACTATACTTACTTGCACTGAGAGAGAGTGAGTGCATCTGATTTCTCTTAGCGGTGGCTACGCTGGGCTATAATGCATTCCCGGTGCAGCTTAGCTCACCAGGCAATTCTGTTTGCTAAGAATGTACTGTTGGCCTACGGTGGTTCGACTGGAAAGTTGAAATTGAGTACACCGGCGAATAGAATATCGAGCACGACAACGCTTTTAAACTTAAAAAACAGCACAAGATGGGTCTATGATAATTATTAGCATTTTTATTTAAACACTGACAGTAGAAAAATGCACGACTTGGCCGTGTCACGCAGCAGCAAAGCTCACCTCCTGTCCACAGAAGCACTTGATTATCTGCGCGTTCAGGTTACAAACACTATTGAGAACATAGGGTTTGTCTGTGTAACCAGGCTCCCTAGATAACTGAGTAAGTCACCGACAGATTGTATCAATTTGACCCATTGACTCGGGAGACCGAGACAGAGCAATGGCACACATCAAATTACAAACAAGACAAAGATCGGGGGGGGGGGGTCTCATGGATCGTATTACCTCCACAGATTTAGAACGAGGACAACATGAGCTTGGGTTGATTTGAGAACGACAGCATCATAACCGGCCTGAAGAAAAGACGCGGGGCGCAAATTTAGCTGACAACGCTGTGCACGTTTGGCTCCTGAAATATTTCCCAGGTTTCCCAATGCCCGGAGCACCACAGCTATAAGCCAGACCGCAGCATATGGAAAATCCCAAGCTAGCCAGAACACTAGCATTAGCAGGTACCATTTACACAGCTGGAGCAACATGGCCGGGCCAGAGCAGGTCTGACTGACCGGTTTACACACAGGTGTCCGGGCAGAGAAACGCCATCCCAAAGCCACAACTCCACACCGATTAGCACGGGCAGGATACCGTTTTAACTGGACTCACGTGGCCTTGTGGTCAAACAGGTCTGACCAAACACATTGCTTAATTTCAAAGCAATGGCTGAACATAACAAAAACCTAGCAAAACATTTAGCTCGAGAATGTAGCAGTTATCCAGTGAAATTATAAAAGTAACTGTTCATCTTAGAATTTGTAATGAATTAGAAACTGACAGGGCTAAAAAAAGGACATTGTGAATCATTATATTGAAGCACACCACAGCTGCTGCCATCAACGCCTAACCAAAGAGAAGAAATGAGAAGCTAAAAAATCACGACGCGTTCAAGACAGGACGCAATAAAGGAGGTGAGCTCTGGAGATCAGAGCAGTAGTGTAGGCCAGGTCTCGTGGTCGGGTGAAGGGTAGTGGGGAGATGAAACAGCATTTGTGTTAGGCCCCCTACTGACCTGCACTACGGGCCCCAGCACTGAAGTGTGAAGCGGCACTCGGCCCTGCGGCCAGAGTTAACACGTCTCACCAGCGTTATTCACACGCAGCACACCGCAGTATTCACCCGTGAGCCATTTTTTAGGACATCTTTAACATTTAAGAGGGCGATAGAACAAAAGTAGAACATGTTTTAACTAAAAGAATTCTGCCATATATATATTCAACAAGGTATACTTTTAAAGGTTTACTTTCGAATAGGTACTATTTAATAAAGCTGCCAGTTGAAGACCAGAGAGGCGTTACACACATGTACTTGTCATCTTACTATAGTCATGCATCGGGGCCTCCCACTCCTTTACCTACTCTGGTTAGATCCAGTTTGCTCTGTTCTATGAAGGTAGCAGTACACGTTGTTCTACAAGATCTTCAGTTTCTTGGAACAACCTTAATTTCTCAGAAGAACAATAAACTGACAAGTTTCAGAGGAACCTTTTTTGTTTTTGCCCATTTTCACAGCCGGTGATCGAATCCACAACAGCTAAAAACTGTTATTATTATTATTAAGGTTTAGTCCTAAAAGAAACATTTTGCCTTTCATGTTCCCTCCCATCCAAACCACACGTCCCACTCATCTAATTAACGTGATTATACCTAGGTCGCCTCAATAAATAGGATACTACAGACCGAATCCTGAGTTTAAGCTAGATAGTTTGTCCATTCTCACTATAAATAGTAATATTTCATCCACCTTTACCGTCCAAAACGCTGGAATCACCTTTCCAAAAATATAATACGGATTACCTCCACTAAAACCCCCCCTAACACACATGGTTATCAGCCATGCATCCTGAAGAAGACCCTACAATTAATCTGCCCCCTAGGTGAGGAAACACCAGATGGGTGAGGAAGGACCAGATGGGTGAGGAAGGACCAGATGGGTGAGGAAGGACCAGATGGGTGAGGAAGCACCAAATGGGTGAGGAAGGACCAGATGGGTGAGGAAGGACCAGATGGGTGAGGAAGGACCAGATGGGTGAGGAAGGACCAGATGGGTGAGGAAGGACCAGATGGGTGAGGAAGGACCAGATGGGTGAGGAAGCACCAAATGGGTGAGGAAGGACCAGATGGGTGAGGAAGCACCAGATGGGTGAGGAAGGACCAGATGGGTGAGGAAGCACCAAATGGGTGACCAGATGGGTGAGGAAGGACCAGATGGGTGAGGAAGGACCAGATGGGTGAGGAAGGACCAGATGGGTGAGGAAGGACCAGATGGGTGAGGAAGGACCAGATGGGTGAGGAAGGACCAGATGGGTGAGGAAGGACCAGATGGGTGAGGAAGGACCAGATGGGTGAGGAAGGACCAGATGGGTGAGGAAGCACCAGATGGGTGAGGAAGCACCAGATGGGTGAGGAAACACCAGATGGGTGAGGAAGCACCAGATGGGTGAGGAAGCACCAGATGGGTGAGGAAGCACCAGATTTACAACACAGCAACTATTTCAAGGTGAACTCGTGGTTTCTGTTTCAACTAAATGCTCAATATCCGCATAGGACTTCAAAGAGAGCGAATATATCCAAATATAACCGTATATATAGCAAATACATGCATATTTATATAGCAAATACATGAGGAGGTGTTTGTAATGACTGATGTGACGGAAAATATGTTACACCTCTGTCAATAAAGACACTTTATCTATTTATAGAGACCCCTTAAATTATAATCAGATAGAGTTGGGTAGAGATTTGTGAAAACTAGTGGAGTTAAAAAAAATACAGATTTAAACACCCAAATGAACCACATTCACACAAGAAAACCTCCAGTTCTGCTCAAATATCCTATTGCCGAGTAATTCACAAGTGTATAACCAGATTGTAACATGGGGGGTCAGCTCAGTATATATTAGAGCCAACTGGGGCATAATTAGGACAGTTGTATGTTCTAATATGTGAATGTAGATTGCAATAACAACCCGCTACACGGACATTTAGAATACATAAAACACAGCCCATCAGAAACCAGGGTTGTCGGATCTTGTGTTACCTGCATGGTGAAGACCCCAAGTTCCTGCGAGGACAGTCTCTTCATCTGCACGGCCAAAACGTGCGCCTCCTCCAGGATGGAAACCTCCGTGTCTGCGCTACTAAAGCCCAAACACACACATGCCACTAGTGCCAGAGAGCCCCAGACACCAGCCAGGGGGTGACACCGGGACTTATCCCATCTGGGGTAGAGACTTCTGGCTGAAACCAGGGTTCCTGGTCCCCCTGCATGCTGGATCTCCATGATGGCTGGTTCAATAGGAACCTGGGAATGCTGTGGGTGAGGGGTGGGTGGAGGGGAATAACTCCAAGGGAACTACTTTAAAACTTGCTCTCCAAACGCATCCACAGCCTCAAGACAAGAAATATCCTCGACATCAAAAACGCGGACATCATTGCACCGTCCGACAATCCGCGGAGGTAGAAGAATACAATCCGTACAAGCGCGAAAAGTGTCGGTGTGTTTTCGAGCCAAAGATCCCGCAGTCCGCACGCACGCACACGCACCAACTCCGGCCCAGTGAGAGCAGGAGGATCACAATGGGGTGAAAGTAGGAGGAGCAGGACCCAAACACCGGCATGGAGCCTCACCCAGACATGGATTGGGATTTATCTGGATAACATGCAAAAAAAAAGCTAACTTATGTTTGAGAAAATATGTTTGACATGGTCTACTGATGTACATCTGCAGAAGCCACATAGTATGGATGTACCCTTTCCCAACAGATATATAATAGTGACTAATATAACTCTGGTTAATAATAACACATCAGTTGGACTCCTGCTGTGACTCCAGGGTAGAACAAAGTAGTAGTACTGTATGTTGTATGTATGTAGTACTGTATGTTGTATGTATGTTGTACCACGTTGTGGTTGTATATTACGCACTTGCCCTTTTTGATATTAAAGGTAAACACCAGCCTACAGGATCAAGAGGGAATCAGAATGACCTCGACTAGCGTAATGGCGTAATGTTACTGGAAATGTTAAAGCGCCTGGTCTTTATGCATTATAATGATTCAACCAAACTCTAGTTGGCCACCAGCCCAGTTATAAGCTTGCTTAAGGTACAGGAAAACACAGGGAAACACGGAACTCTCTCAGAACATTTTTTTCACTGGTCAATATTGGATTGCACTGAAATGCAAACACATCGATCACACTTTGGGTGTAAATATTTGACATTGTTCTCCCAGCCTCCTCGTCTCACAGACACAGTCCAGCCTCACAAAGTCCAGGCTTCAGTCCCCAAGGCTGGTCCTCAGAGTCTGCCGTGGGAGGGCCAGAGGAGCCAGGGCCAAATGGGCCAGGACCAGAGGAGCCAGAGGAGCCGGCCGGCGGCAGGATGAAGCGCAGACAAGCACCATGAATGGGACGTCTGTCTGTGTCCTTGGCCTGAGAACATGTGAGATGTTTTCATACTTGTGAGATGCTTTCAGACAATCCCGTACAAATGGAATCCAGAGATATGCAAGGTGTAAACTAATTACCGGTTCACTGTGAAGAACTGTGAAGACACAAACGCCGTCAATTTGAACAAAACAAACAGCCCGGCGGCAAAAATGACTCTCAACAGGTGTCCAGGACCCGGAAAAGCAGAGATAACCTCGTCTCAGCTATAATGTCAGGAGTAAGAGGTGTTTATGAGTGGGGAGGATTAAAACGTAGACAACACTCTGATTCACCCCTGGGAGAGTGCCGCAGATGACCTGGTCTGGCCCGGTCTGTGTACCAACGCACGCACGCTTTCCTGAGTGTGTGTGTGTGTGTGTATCTGCGACCTGCCAGACTCTTTTCATCACCTCTGTGTGCATCTGTGCGCTGACTTTGATGCGAGAGAGTGTGAATTTGGTGAGGGAATTGGCCGGTTTCTTCCGCTGTCACACCGACCTGAGCCTGCGTCGTGTCAAGAAGAGCCAGGCGGGCAGTCACACGCGCAGGCATAACAACCGGGGGAAACAGATCATGTCGCGGATGGAAAAACACACCAGTCTGTCAAGTGTATCCATGCTACGACATTATAGCAGGAGAGAGAGAGAGAGGGAGAGAGGGAGAGAGAGAGATAGAGGAGAAAGAGCATTGGTGTTTATGTCCTGCCAAATGTAGTCAGAGTTGTGCTGACCGCTGGGCAAGCGAATTGTCTATACATCTATATACATCTATGCAATCACACAAGTTAATGGACTTGCATGTGCCAATCAATATACGTATGTCAGTGCATACAGATCCAGATTGAATTTGAAATCAAATCAGACATCGATAAACTCCCATATCTGCAATGCAGCTCAATCTACCAACACCATATTCAGTGCTCTAGCATTCATTCATTCACTTGGAGCCCACACTTATTACGTGACCTCCAAGACTGATCCAGGCATCCAGGTCACAGTAATTATACACACGTGGGTTTAGGGGTTCCTCTCAGTACGAGACGCTAAAATGACTCTAGATTATATCGTGGTCAATGTCTCAACACGCCTGTTTGCACATTTAATACTGCTGGGGAAATGAATGAGATCAGGAGTCAGTCCACACACACACACACACATACTCACACACACACAATCACACACGCTGCTGTACAATTTTTTCCTTAGATGCGCCGCGGGTATCATCGGCGTTCAGCCACGGTACACGTGATCTCTGTGAATCTGTAATTTGGTTTGTTGTGGTCGGGCCAGAATGTTGACGTCGCCCCTGACTGCTCGAGCTGTCCTCGTTAACCCTGCTTGCGCGCGTGCTCGCGTACTATAAGCCCCGTGTCTAATTAGCCAGTGCTGTGTCTCTGAAAGGTGGTCGGCACATCAAAGATGGGGGCTCACACACAAACATCAGACTGAAGGAGGCTGTCTGGGATTGGTGCTGTCACATGCTGGCCTGAGGTCTCGGTGATATCTGATTTTAACAAGAATACACTCATAGATACATACCGTAAACACACACACACGCGCGCACACGCACACGCACACACACACACACACACACACACACACACACACACACGCAAGATGCAACACTTGTCTTAGTATCAAGCTGGAGTTCACAAATCATTATCTTCAGAAAACTTCATTTCCTACCCCTGCATTAACTCCAGACTGATTGGTAGTTGTATCACACATAAAACTGAACTGCCAGGCTGCCTTTGAACTGCCTCTCCAGCGAGCCGCAGCGATCCACATGATTTGAACACTAGTCATAAATAGCTGACTGCCAATTAAAAAAAAAACATCTAGAAATAATTTAAAATCACCAAATCTCTTCTCGTAATGGATGACACACGAGCACTACTGTCTGGCTGG
Organism: Dallia pectoralis; assembly: GCA_029465975.1. Classification (NCBI taxonomy): domain Eukaryota; kingdom Metazoa; phylum Chordata; class Actinopteri; order Esociformes; family Umbridae; genus Dallia; species Dallia pectoralis. Next base: position 1,963,515 of record CM055761.1, on the reverse strand, counting down.
AGTGTACCTCTAGACCACTGGAAAGTATTTCATTTGAGAAGATATACTTGATTACACAAAATGCCAGCGACGGGGGGGGGGTTCTTAAAGGGAGAGAGATTTGTCTTAGAGGATTATCTCATTTGCATATTTTTTATCCATCATAGACACAAAGCCACCTGGTTGGGGAAGATAAAAGAAGAGAAATAGCAAGAAAGAAGTGTGTGTGACTGCTGTGTGTGTGACTGATGCGTTTGTGTGAGAGTCTTTTTTTCCAGGAAGACATAATAACAAAATACAACAGACAGTCACTCTTTTAGAGGCTAATGCTTTCCACATTAGAATATACGATAGACAACAGAGAGTTTATGGTAGCAGTTAGTAGTAATGTTGGGCCTTGTGCTATCGAGCTAGTCCCGGTTGCCGGCCTAAGCTTACAGGACAGTGGAGTGAAATGTTCCCTAAAGACATTGGTCGATCATTATGGCCAACCAACCCACCTGTATTGCCGTGCAATTACTACACTGGCTAGGCTGAAGGCTGAGATCATCTGCTTAGTCTCCAGAACCTTCATCAAATATCAGGATTAACAGAGAGGATTTGATCGAGTCCAACTTTTTTGAGGGTTGAAATCTAATGAGGCACAACATGATAAGGAATTTACAGAGTATGGGACAGTAAGTATTGATGTGCTGTGTCAGAGAGAGCTGCTCACCTCAAACGGGGAACTAAAGGAGTTGCTGCTCTATTGGTTTTTAATTTGAGTCAGCTACAGCGCTTGGCTGGTTATAAATAATTGCCAGATGGATATAATCTCTTAAATCATTCAGCTGTGTCGGGAGGAATAGCGAAAAGTTAAAGAAAATCTGTTAGTAGCTAGTTTTCCATTCAATTGGAGGCATATTTCAATGGGAGCAAAATCTGCATGACGATAGGTTACACATTTTCATAGCAGTTGTGTATTTTCACTCATCTGACTTTTCCAGTTGAATTGCAGTTTGAAATGGTTGTACAAACAAAGAACTTTTTCAAGTATTCATGTTTCCATCGCATTTTGACTATATTTGCAGTCCAGCAACGGCTCGCGAAAACAATGCGGGTCGGGAAGCTTCATGATCAAATCCTAATGGATAACAGCAAGATTATTTTAGTTAGTCGAACAGCTGCCAGCAGCTTTCCTCGACAGGCATTTCCTGCACACACTTGTGTTTCAATAACGAACAAACCCCACCGGGTCCAATGGACACGTTTTTCACTCGTTGTTAATCACGTTGTTAAAAACAATATTTTTTGCACTTTTCGGGTTACTATAGGGGGGGTTATTTCATTCGCAACATATCCACGCGAACAAACTAGGTGAACAAAACAAAACACAAAATATCCTCCAATATTAGTCTCCATGTTCATATTTTGGGGGCCGAGAAAAGCAGACACAGTTGCCATGGCAATGCACTTCTTTGATGTTCCGAATCCTTTCTTCTATTTTGTTTTACAGCTGAATAGCTAGCCATATACGCTGACTAGCCATAACATTATGACCGATAACAGGTGACGGAAATCACGTTGATCATCTCCTTACGAGGGCACATGCCAAGGTCTGGGCAGATTAGAGGGACAGCAGTCAGTCCTTTGTTGGATGAATGAGAATCGTAATGGTCAGACGACTGGCTATCCCTTCACAACACACAACGATTCACACCCTGCTGTGTACCTTGGAGCAGTGAAAAAGTATTCTAGTATGACGATCTCAGTTGTTTTTACCATCACGTGGCCTGCCGAGAACATGTGTGCTGTTTACCTGGGGAAGTGATGGAACCAGGATGCATTGTGGGAAGACGACAAGCTGATGGACAAAGGAGGGTGATGCTCTGAACAATGTTCTGCTGGCAAACCCTGGGTCCGGGCATTTACTGGAACCTCCGTTTATGTGCCACCTACCTAAACATTGTAACAGACCGGGCACACCCCTTAATGGCCATGAGATACTGCACATCGTCTTCTGTAAGGGTTTGAGGAACACGATGACAAGGTCAAGGTGTTCTCCTGGCCCCTAAATTCCCCAGCTCCTAAATCCACTTGAACATGTGTGGGACGGTCTCCTGACCAACTGGTCCGGTCCACGCAGCTCCACCTCGTAACTTACCGGACGTCAAGGACCTGCTGCTAATGTCATAATGTTTTGGCTTATCGGTGTATATTATAACCAATGTGCTTATTTAATAAAATCCAATGTGTTTATATGATATAACCAATGTGCAATGTGAGTTCGGCATAATAAAGTAAAGATCTGTTGTGCATTTATCTGGGGAGAGATGAAAGAGCCTGCGCACTTGTGATTTTGACAATTCAACACTCAGCATCTGAGTTCGGGTAAAGATCTCGTATTTATCTGCGCACTTCGAATAGATTATAGAGCGAGAGTCCTCTCCTACACACAGCGAATGATGCAAGGAGGTCTCGTTCGCTTCGCACGTAACGAGCAGGAACCTGGGTTACTGGGTAATTATCTGAGAGAAGGGAAATATATCGGCTAATGTATAGGGAGAAAACGTGCCGATAAACGCAAACCAACGTCCCTCCCTCATTAGGCTGTTAGCTTGTGAAGTGAACTGCTCACAGCGTGTCGTGGACATGACAGGTGCCCTGAAGAACAAACCATCGTTGTGCAATTCGTAAACCCACTTATTAATCTCCATGAAACCCCCCATTACAACAATGTCAGCCGCTGAGATGCAAAACTACACGGAGACACGAGTTCCTGCCACGGCCCTGTGCTCTGCAACCCAAGGTTCCAGGGGATTTGCCTGCCCCCTTCTCCCCAGACCAGGGGCCCCCGCGTAGGGAGGAATGTGGGGGCTGAGTGGAAGCAGACTCGTGAATGCGGGGTACCCGGGTAGAGTCGGGAGAAGGCTGCGCTCGGCCTAACCCCTGGACCCTACGGCACAGCCAGATGGTAAACATTAGCCAGAGCCCCAATCCAGCACAGCAATTGGATGGTTGCGAGGGGCTGGGTCCCCGGGTCTGGAGACCAGAACCTGGGGAAGAGAGGGAAGCTCAGCATTGGTCCATGGAACTCTGAGAGACAAACGCACAGGTCTCACACGCAGACACAACTGGTCACACAACAGGTCTCACACGCAGACACAACTGGTCACACAACAGGTCTCACATGCAGACACAACTGGTCACACAACAGGTCTCACATGCAGACACAACTGGTCACACAACAGGTCTCACACGCAGACACAACTGGTCACACAACAGGTCTCACATGCAGACACAACTGGTCACACAACAGGTCTCACATGCAGACACAACTGGTCACACAACAGGTCTCACATGCAGACACAACTGGTCACACAACAGGTCTCACATGCAGACACAACTGGTCACACAACAGGTCTCACACGCAGACACAACTGGTCACACAACAGGTCTCACATGCAGACACAACTGGTCACACAACAGGTCTCACATGCAGACACAACTGGTCACACAACAGGTCTCACATGCAGACACAACTGGTCACACAACAGGTCTCACAGACACAACTGGTCACACAACAGGTCAGGTCACACAACAGGTCTCACACAGACTGGTCACACAACAGGTCTCACATGCAGACACAACTGGTCACACAACAGGTCTCACACGCAGACACAACTGGTCACACAACAGGTCTCACATGCAGACACAACTGGTCACACAACAGGTCTCACATGGTCAACTGGTCACACAACAGGTCTCACATGCAGACACAACTGGTCACACACAGGTCTCACTGGTCACACAACAGGTCTCACATGCAGCAGACACAACTGGTCACACAACAGGTCTCACATGCAGACACAACTGGTCACACAACAGGTCTCACACGCAGACACAACTGGTCACACAACAGGTCTCACACGCAGACACAACTGGTCACACAACAGGTCTCACATGCAGACACAACTGGTCACACAACAGGTCTCACACGCAGACTTAACAGGTCACACATGTGGGTAGGTACAGAAGAGGTTCATATTAAAGGAAGTAGTTTATATTAGCTGTGACCAAATGTTTTGTTCGATGTGATTTCACCCACCTGACTTTGGTGTGTTTTGCAGAGAGTTGTGTTCACTGGTTGCAGACTAGTGTATATAATTGGCATAATGTCTGAAAGCCATAAAACATTACTGTTATTATTTGGTTATACAAAACGATCAACTGGACCCGGGATTCACTAAATGCATCTTAGCAATAGAGGAAAACCTTGAAACCGTTCATTCACTTTTTATTGATGATGACGGCATTACGGAGAAAAAAGCATTTGGTGAAAAAAAGAAGGGAAAAAACCCCCCAGTAGGAGCTCTGTGAGAGTGACTCAGGAGGAGCTCTTTGTTCACTAACTCCGGCTAAATCCAGTCTCATGGTGCGGATTACGTTCCTCCGTCAATGACCCCGTTTCTCCTTACAGTTTCTCCCAATTGCTTGAGCGCTTTTGTCCGTCCGGAATGCGCAGTTTTCCGAATAGCTGTGATGCATGTCGAAACTGAAACACAGTTCGGGTCGTTGCCGAACGACGAGCTGATTTTTTCCCACATGAAACAAAATCAACTATTTCCATCAAAACGCAAAACTTGTCATCTCGTATTTTGTCTGAAACTTAAGAAGGCTGTAGTGCTCTTGGTTAGGACACAGATCCTTTCTCCAACTCCACGGATCAGCTTTCATCCAGTTTCAGTAGTATATAGAGTTTTACTCACTGTATTAATTAAATGTATACAGCACGAAAAAAACTATTCAGTAGGTTCCAGCAGTATTTGTTTTTGTATTCAGGCATTGAAACTCTTTCATCTTCTCTGTACATTTTAGACTCAAAATACAACAAACTCTGTGAATTCCCATGAGTCGCCCGTAACTAAGGTAACAGACAGACAGCCAATAGTAGCGCAAGAGGCAAAGTGGAATATGATTGGCCACTTGAGAGTACTCAACCACCTATACTGTTCACTTCCCCTGTCCAAGGTCACGGTCGTCTTCTCAAGCTAGGGGTCAACCGTCTTATCAACCGTCCACAATAACACACCGTGTTCTCTGACAAACATGGGCTTGTTTGAGGCAGCACAGACATCACAGACGGACGAGAAGGCCCAGAGAGAGTAGCGAAACTTTATCCCTTCCTTTCTTTCTCTCTCTCTCTCTCCTTTATTGACTCGTTCCTTCCTCCTCTCTATCACATCCTGTCGTTGACGGGACTAAACAAAGTCTGCTGTCGCAAAGTGAAGGATTCTGGAATGGGATAGTTTTTTTAGTTTTTTTTTAATCAGAGCACATTGGTCCCGGGTTGTCTGTTCGGCCTGGTTCAGGATCAGTGGATGGCTTCCAGCTGTTCAGATATGGCCCTGATGTGGCGTCTGTACTATTGCCCAGGAACTGCTCCAAACATAACATTCGGATTCAACTCTGGGATTCGACGTTCCTCTGGAAATAATACATCCTTTATTAAAAAGCTCTGAGGAGCGCTGTCCTCTTTGAACTCTTCGTCACATCCTTCTCTTTCACCCCAACACAACATCTGTCTCTTGCGCCCTCCACCAAATTGCTCTCCCTATTTTATCTCGGCATATACCCTGTCGGTTATTCCTCCCCCAGGAGACATTTCACTGCAGTCATCAGTAATGCTGTAGTTAACGGCACAATACCGCTCTATCCCTTCATCGCCCTTTTCTATTTCTACTCCTTTCATCTTCTCTCACTCTCTCTCACCCTCTCTCTCTGTCTGTCTCCCTCCAACTTTATCTCTCCCTCTTTCCCTGTTTGATCCTCCCTGGTAGTTATTTATTCCACACCGGATCCCTCAGCTGGAAGCAATTAGATCATGAATCCCTTTGCAGTGTCAGTAATACACCCCCCACCCTATAACCAACATACCCCCACCACCCTATAACCAACATACCCCCCACCCTATAACCAACATACCCCCACCACCCTATAACCAACATACCCCCTCCAACCCTATAACCAACACACACCCCCCAACCCTATAACCAACACACCCCCACCCTATAACCAACATACCCCCCAACCCTATAACCAACACACCCCCCACCCTATAACCAACATACCCCCACCCTATAACCAACATACCCCCCACCCTATAACCAACTACCCCCCCAACCCTATAACCCCCAACCCTATAACCAACCCCCCCCCAACCCTACAACCAACATACCCCCCTCCCACCCTATAACCAACATACCCCCAACCCTATAACCAACATACCCTCCCCAACCCTATAACCAACATACCCCCCAACCCTATAACCAACATACCCTCCCCAACCCTATAACCAACATACCCCCCACCCTATAACCAACATACCCCCACCCTATAACCAACATACCCTCCCCAACCCTATAACCAACATACCCCCCAAACCCTATAACCAACATACCCTCCCCAACCCTATAACCAACATACCCCCCACCCTATAACCAACATACCCCCCTCCCACCCTATAACCAACATACCCCCCACCCTATAACCAACATACCCCCCACCCTATAACCAACATACCCCCACCCTATAACCAACATACCCTCCCCAACCCTATAACCAACATACCCCCCAACCCTATAACCAACATACCCTCCCCAACCCTATAACCAACATACCCCCCACCCTATAACCAACATACCCCCCCCCCACCCTATAACCAACATACCCCCCACCCTATAACCAACATACCCCCCACCCTATAACCAACATACCCCCCACCCTATAACCAACATACCCCCACCCTATAACCAACATACCCCCTCCAACCCTATAACCAACATACACCCCCCCCCTATAACCAACATACCCTCCCCAACCCTATAACCAACATACCCCCCAACCCTATAACCAACATACCCCCCACCCTATAACCAACATACCCCCCCAACCCTATTGTAAGGCATAGGTCCTTAGTAAAACACTCTTCTGGTTGACTTATGGACTTTCACTTTAGTCAGGGTTTGACACCACAATAACATCAAATAAATAAAGAATTGATTGTGGAGGAGTGATGCTCCGTCCCTCCCTCCGCTCAGCTCCAACCACATGTAGAAACCAAAGCCTGTTAAAGCCCAGGGCTGTACAGTACTAACCACAGTGTCGGCCCGATGCTCATATGACACGATGGGTTTTCGTTCCAGAAAGGCCCTGCTGGCACATGCAGATACAGAACCAGCTGGGATCCTGTTCTAGGGAATGGAACTTGGAAGATAATAGACGAACAAACAGTTCACCAAAGATTGTGTTGTCAAAATATGTTTCCTATATGCCTGATCTCATCGGCTATGGGACTAAGGGGAGGAGTTAACTTAAAGTGTAAGTTGATTAGACAGTTATGTACAAGTTCTTCTTAAACATGTGTTCTTTATTGTCCGAGATGGCAATATTCAGAATGACACAGAAACGCAGAGAGAATTATTTGCTTATCAGGGCCAACCTCTAGTCAGTGACATTAACAGGATTCAAGTGGCATTTAGCTTGTGTTTGTCTTTCGGGCGTTTGACATTTCTCTGACAAAGCAGAGCTGAGCTTGGAAAAAGCCGGCTTGTCTCTGCCCCTCATCCACAGATTGTCCTGCATAAATCACAGATCTTTCTTTCTACTAGTCTCTCCTATTTGTGTTGTCAGTCTGTCTTTTCCTGCTAGCTCTCTTTTTGTCTCTTACTCTGGTACATCCCGGGGGAAAAAGCTTCCTGGAAAATAATCTGAGGCGTTGAATAATGCACACAAACTGACAGCATGCAGTCAAAGAACGTTAAACTGGAAGGAATTATCTACATTTCATTCATTGTGTGTGTTTGGAAAAGCGGGTTTTGGTCAAGCCGCCCCAATCAGGGCTGAGCTGGTCAGCTTGCGGTAGCCTACAACTCACAGAAAAACCCAGTGTGATCCAGAACCCTGCTTGGAGTCCGGTTCTGAGAGAACCAGCGGCTCATACTGGGATCAGGACCAATGCTGTGGTGTCCATCATTCACTAACGAGCATATTCTGCGTGGTTGAAATTATGACACAGTGAAACAACAAACAATTGAGAGTCTCCTAAAACCGCCGCCAAAACAAATGAATTGTTAACATACAAAAGCACCAGAGCACCAGGGGCCGACCGAAATACCAACCATGAAGTTTCAAGAGCCGACGTGCTCTGCTCAAACTCTGGATTATGTTGGTTGGATATTGTAAGCCACTTCCAGGCAGCACTGGTCAAGGAACTAGTACAAAACTTGGAACATTCCAGAATCATTACAGAGAATTATGGGGTTTAATTCAGGTGTAAACTAAAGACCTGATTCAAAACATTCACCACATCACACACACACATGTATATTATATATTAAAATAAAAAATACTCAATATACACACTCTCATGCTTGTGCCGATTCCTGCATAAATACACAGACACACACACATTTTTTACAAGGTCTTGTTGTCCCTGCCAAGAGTGTGTTCATCTAATCAACTCTCCATATGTGCACTGTTGCTCGCTTTTCATAGGAACACACACACACACCTACACACACACACCAACACACACACACACACACACCTACACACACACACACACACACACACACACACACACACACACACACACACACACACACACACACACACACACACACACACACACACACACACACACACTTTTTATAAACACAGTTTTTATACAGGGTAATTAAAACAGATTTTATTGTAAAAAAAAAAAAAAAATTAAAAAAGTAAATTGTTTTGTGTAAGATGCAAAAACCTGAAAAAACATGTATTTGTTGCTCTTAAAATGTAGCTTGCTCCAATATGAGACTCACCATATTATGACAAATTGCTGAATTGCACCTCAGAGGGGTTTAAAGTGGTTTTGAAATGAATAATTAAGATAATATAAGTCATTGCTACCCCCTTGTGGCTCTGTATAGTCAACACACGGTAATTAAACCATATTTCATCATTATTAATCCACAATCGACAAAATAAAAGTACATACATGCTAAAAAAACAGAAATAACAATACAAGAATAAATGTCCAAACAATGTAATTATTTAATGATGATTTTGCCGTACAAAACATCTGTGCAAAAATCCTCCAACAGGTACAAAGACAAGGCCTCTTGGTCAAATTTATATTATGAATGTAAACCTTTTTCATGTGTGCACAAACACGCTGTTTGAAAAAGAAACTGATCTGACGTAGAAGAAGAAATATGACACAAGATATTTTGCAAGAAAGACATGCCAGTCCCAAAGTTCACAGTCTTCTGTTTGAGTGGTTTTGAACGCACGCAATATTTATTATTATTATTATTTATTACATTATCGAAGGATGTCTGTGTGTTAGTCCTGGTACTAGGAAGACTAGACTGCTTTAGATGAATGTAGATAATGGGTCATTTAAACAAAACAAATGCAATTGTAATTGTCAAGACTATCAGACCTTCTTAAAAAAAATAAAACGCACTTCAAAATACATAGTGTATTATACCAAAGTAAATTGTTAAAGGTAATTGTTACCAAGAGTAAACCAATGATTGTCATATTTCTACACATGCAAAGGGTGTCTTTCTCTCAATAAAGTTTTGCAACATAGACAAACTATTGTATTTTAGCTGCTCCTGTGAACGTGGTGGTGGAATATGGAAGGGTTTCCTAACTCGCACCTGTACCTTATCATTTATTCAGTCTACAGTCGAACACTATCGTTGCACTGTAACTCTGGATCAATGGACGTATAGCAAATGCGGGATCAGATACGAGAGACAGAAAGAGCTGAAGAGAGAAACACAGACGGGTTAAACACTCTTCTGATGTATCCCCTTACCTAGAGCACAAACTAGGAGACATTCCAGTTGATAAGACACGGTGCTGAGAGATATTAAGACACACAGAGAGATACTGAAGGACAGTCTGCTCGAGGCACGTCTGTGAGGAAAGTGAGGCAGAGGGCTGGCTATGTTATTGCATAGCCTAGGTAGGTAGGGCCTCATTCCTCCAGAGCCACGCTTCGTAAGGCTTCTTTGATGTCAGATCACAAGTCTTTGAAGATCACACGTCCCCAGATGGGGGGTTAACCTGGCGGGGGAGAGGAGAAGTGCATCGTGGGATTCCTGCAGGGTCGGCAGCCAGGCAGATGTGCTGAGGGGGGATCAATAGGATATCTGGTCCGGCACACAGCGGGGGGCCCAGCTGCCGCAGAACAGGCCAGATCCGGTTAGAGTGAACATGCACACCCGGCTTTGGCTGCAGAACAGGCCGACGTGACGACGTACTCCGTGGCGATGCAGCCCGTGACGACCCACCCCGTGAGTACAAACCCTGTGACAACCCACCCCGTGACTACGCACCCCGTGACTACGCACCCTGTGACAACCCACCCCGTGACTACGCACCCCGTGACTACGCACCCCGTGACAACCCACCCTGTGACTACGCACCCTGTGACAACCCACCCCGTGACTACGCACCCTGTGACAACCCACCCCGTGACTACGCACCCCAGAGCTCAACAGGAGTATGATTCATGTCACATCAGCCTGAAATTACTTCGGCTTAAATGTCAACTTAAGTGTCTCTGAAGATTTACTGATCTCCGTGGGAGGAGCTGAGGGATACAGTCATTACATTGGCCGGTGTGTTTTTGAGGAGGGGCCCCAGCATCGATAAACACAGGGGCCAGGGAACACGTCCGGGGCTGTGTCGCTAAGACAAGTTCCGGCAAAAAAAAGTCCATCTCATTCGTTGAAAACGGACGTGCGCGTATGTACAAGCCGAGTAGATAGACGGAGCAATAATTAAAACCATGTTCTTACGGAGATCAACCGGGTGTGATATATTACAGGCACTATTCGGTGGGGTATTCACAGGTCCGCGGTAATGACAGAGTCGCTGTACATGAGTCTGTTGGCGTTGGCCAGCAGCGTGGATGTCTGCGACGGGTCCAGCTGTTGCAAAGCCTTCTGGGACATGTGTCCGTACACCTGCATGGTCCCGCCCCCCGGCAGGGCGGATATTGCCACGCAGTGGGAAAGCAGTGGTGTGTTTGCGTCGTGATTGGACCCCGTGGACGGTACACTGGTCACATGACCCGTGCTGGTGGAGCCGCTGGCGCTGCTGGGCGATCTGCTCTTCGGGGGGGGGAGGTGCTGTACCACCCTGGGGGGGCCCTGGGCCTGGAAGTGGGCTGCCGGGAAGGCAGCATAACCAGGGGGTATGGGGTACCCGTTGACGGGTATGAAACGCTGGTTCTGGACCATGGGCGCTCCGTGGGTCATAGGGGTCCAGCCTGCCATCTGGTGGCCGGGATGACCCGGAGTGGGAATGCCCTGTGCTGGGTAAAGGTAACCCGCGGCCGTCGCGTAGCGCGGGTTGCTAAGGTTGCTGACCGGGCTGGCGCTCAGCGAGGTGGTCTGGGTGGTGGCATTGCCCCCGCCTCCCGACGGGGTACTAGAACTGGCATGTGACGACAGGCCTTCCCAGGCACGGAGACGTCCGTGGAGGTCCTTGAACCGTGGACGCCTGGCCGGGCCCTCCTGCCAGCACTCCGACATGAGGCCGAAGACACGTGGGGGACAGTCCTCAGGACAGGGCAACAGCTGACGTTTACCGACCATCTCAATGACCTCCTGGTTGCTGAAGCCGTAGTAGGGCTGGAGGCCGTAGCTGAAGATCTCCCACAGCACCACGCCGAACGCCCAGATGTCCGACTCCGTCGTGAACTTCCCGTAGGCGATGGACTCTGGTGGCATCCAGCGGATCGGGAGAAAAGCTTTGGATTGGACTCTGAAATAAAAACGTTTTGCTTTTTTTATCTGTAGAACATTTATTTATAAAGAAACATAAACTAAACCAAAATCAGCATTATTAAAATAATTGAACCATAAAGCGCATAAAAGATAACTAATTAGGGAATCCTACTTAAACAACAACTCCAGACCACAAAATACCTCTACATCATTATGCAGATCATGTTTCCAACATGTCAGCTAGTTATTTGATAAGCACTACTCGAAGTGTCAATATTCTGCTCTGGCAAATTCAGATATTTTACGATTTTGCATTCTTGAGGACAGGCACCATAGAGAGTTGTGGACATCTACAAATCAAAACAAATCAATTCCTGGCTAGAGAAAATTTCTCACAGAGCTGGTCATTAATAAAACAGATTTGGATTGCCGAGTTGTTGGAGATTAGTTGCAATTGTCCTTTCGCCAGCAGAGCCCAAGGAACTGAGTTCAAGACAATAAATGT
>CM055761.1:1921257-1946257 GCA_029465975.1 Dallia pectoralis | reverse complement strand
GCGTCTCCCATCGTCCGTGTGGAACACGAGTGTACCTGGCTGTGAAACACAGCACCAGTAGCTGGGTCAAAGGTCACAACGGGGACAGTTACCTTACACAGGTCCCTGGGCTTGTCCGTCCCGGAGCTGCGGTCGCACGTAGGGAAGGCGAAGTGGCACAGGGACGGGATGGCGAACTGGGAACAGCGATCGGACAAATGGTTGGATGTTCCGATCATGGTGAAGGCGGCTGCGGGACAAAAGATGGAGTTACGTGTCGTCGTCACGAGTTTAAGTAGGTTTATACTTCACTTGCTAGCACTTGCTGACTGGATTTATTCAGATCATATTTATTGAATGGTTACTTCACCACAGAATGAAGTGTGATCTAGATCATGTATTCAGGACAGTTATAACAGTAGTAGATGTTTGAGAACTCAGGTAAGAAATGACTCTGTGCTCCTGTTGGGCAGTGAGCATTTCTGGGATATAGTTTAAGACTGCCTGTCTGTCTGCCTGTCTGTCTGCCCGTCTGTCTGCCTGTCTGTGTTTATTACCGGTGATTTGGGTCTCGATTTCGCCCTGCATCTGTAGCGAGTCCACAAAGATGCTGCGGTTGCCAATGAACCGAGAACAGGCCACGCCCCTGTACGGCTGGCAGAACCCCTCTTCATCAAAATCATCCCTGTTAGAGAAGAAGTTAGAGAGAGGGAAAGAGAGAGAGCGAGAGAGAGAGCGAGAGAGAGCGAGAGATAGCGATGAGGTGAGACATTAATGCTGCAGTTCACAGTACGTCCACTAGAGGTCAGCAGAGCACGCAACACATTCTCTGACACATATGGCAAAAACCTGTTTCTCTCAGTCCATGTTTTCACAGTAGAATGCCCCTAGAAAATGTGTCTGTGTCAGCTAAGAAACCCTGACATCAGTCCTTCCCAAAGATGAGATGGTTTGAAAGGAACAGAAAGTTAAACAGTCGGTCGATGGACTTAATGCCTGTTTATGGAAAAGCTTGTCATCATGGAGGAAGCCAAACACATAAAGAGCAGGGAGTATATACCAGGGGTGGGTGTTTTACCCTATTGTGAGTGTTTCCCATGGAAGTCACACACACACACACACACACACTCCAAGGTTATGTTCCTCTATCCACTGATTAGTCATGAGACTGAAGCTATGCCAGACGAAGACCATACAGAACGTTTATACTATTGTCCCAGCTCTCAACATGACACACACACACACACACACACACACACACACACACACACACACAGTGAGCATGGGCTGGGATAGGGGTGTTGTGTCACAGGTCAAGGGTCACAAGGTCACTCTCTGAGGAGAGCATTAAGTGTCACAGAGGCCAAGGTCACTTCTCTAACTTGAACTTTAACCCGAAAGATTCCTCACAAAACCCCCAGTTTTGACTTTCCTTTGGGCTTTCCAGACATGGACACACACACACACACACACGCACGCACGCACGCACGCACGCATGAAAAAATGCATGAAAACACACACACACAGAAAAAGAGAAAGGGTGAGAGTGAAAAACCGAGATAAATAATTATTTTAGAAAATTGTCCAGAGCAATAATGTGTGTGTGTGCTGTGTGTGTGTAGGGCATGCATGTGTGTGCTGTGTGTGTGTAGGGCATGCATGTGTGTGCTGTGTGTGTGTAGGGCATGCATGTGTGTGCTGTGTGTGTTGCCAGGGATTGCAGCATTGAGAGGGCTAAATGACAAGGAAGACTACACAATCCTGATCTGTCTGAGTCTTTCTCCGGATCCTGAGCCAGCGGCAAATTACAACCCTGGAAGACCTCAACCAACATCACTCACTCAGTCATTCTGCTCCAAAAGGCTTTAGCTTAAAAAAAACCTCTCCAAAACATTCAAAGAATAATATTTAAGAAACAGTATCTTCTAAAAAACGTAGGTCCTTAAGTCCGCTAACCAACCTCCACTACAAAGCTTTTCCTCCAGTCAGTGGGTGCGGTCCAATTTACATCCTACTGCCTTTACCCTCTCCGGTCACGAGTAGCGTACTACTTTGAATAGGTTCCAAATATGTGGCTATTTGGATTGTATTCCGTGTGCATGCTGGGAGGTTGAGTCCTTCGCCAGACGCGAGGAAGCTGCTGTATTTCTGTGGTTGCTAGGGGGATAAACAGTGTGGATGTTTAAGCCGTTGGGCTACAGACTAACGACACACTGCTTTCTATACCAGTTTATAATGGCTAATTACAGGAAAGGCAGTGTTTGTGTAGGCTACACTTACTTCACAGTTCTTCAGAGTGATGGACAGGGCGAGAGAGTAGTCTCACACACACACACACACACATACACACACAGTTGTCAGTAGGCCCCGTTCATAATAGAATTCGTCGACCAGGCCTGGTGAATCCATAAAGCAGTGACAGGAAGACGTTTGTTTTACTGCTGGTCCCCATGGAGTGCTAATGCGTGTGTGTGTGTGTGTGTGTACAGTATGTGTGTGTGTGTGTGTGTGTGTGTAAGCCTACCCGCGCCTCATGCCCAATCACCCACATGGGTCAAAGAAACTAAAGAAGAATGATGTCCCTTCCAGGCCAGTGTGTGTTTTTACCTGAACGGTAAGAAATCTGCCAGTCTGCCGCTAAAGCTCTGACCTCGACGTCCAGGGAGAACGAACAGGTCAGAGAACATGGACTCAGACGTCTGACTAACGGACAGTCATCAAAATCAATTCCAATACGTGATGCTCAGTCAGCGTCAGGCCATGTGTTTTCTGGGAAACCGAGAAAGTCTATAAAGGCTTGTGAAGACATTGGGTCTGACGTTTCGGACCACGAAGGAGTTCAACTCACAGAACAGTGACTCGGTCCGCTGTGAATAAGACGCACTCATCTATATCACTCTACTGGAACGGGAGCACGCACGGAGATGCTGTGTGACGCGCTTAACACGCCCACCAGGGCTGATGGATGTGGCGCTCCAGCGCTAACCGCCGACACTCGCAACCTCCAGAGGCCAATGAAACTGTCACGTCTGGCTCACAGGCAGGTAGCAGGAAGCGGACACAGGCGCAGAGAATTCTATAATAAAGTCTTTATTTTACTCAGACTAACACCGAAAACACTTCGGGTCTCACGAAAACAACAAACAGACGATCGTAACGATCAGAAACTCCGAACAGGAGAACACAGGAACGTACCTCTGTACGTACATCCAACACGTACAAACAATGATCCCACAATCACCCACAGAATGAGGCAGGGTTAAATACAGGGGCTAAATGCCCAACCAAACACAGGTGCGGAGAAGTCTCAGGTGCAGTGAATGTCCTTGATTGTCTCTCTGCTGACAGGGGGAAGTGCCAATACTGGCATAGAGAGGGACAGAGGGAGGGATAGACCTCAGGTCCTCACAGTACCCCCCTCTATGCGCTGCACCTGCAGCGCCAAACATCCCACGGGCAGGGCAGAGAGAACCGGTCTCGGGCAGAAACAGGTCTGGAGGTCGACTCGGCGGATGCAGGTCGGGAGGTCGCCCCCGGCGGATGCAGGTCGGGAGGTCGCCCCGGCGGATGCAGGTCGGGAGGTCGCCCGGCGGATGCCGGTCGTGAGATCGACCCGGCGGATGCAGGTCAGGAGGGAGACCTGGCGGATGCAGGTCAGACCCGACCCGGGAGACCTGGGCACAGTCTTACGCCTGGGCACAGTCTTAGGCTGAAACCAGGCTCAGGTACCGGTCAGGATACCGGTCAGGATACCGGTCAGGATACCGGTCAGGATACCGGTCAGGATACCGGTCAGGATACCGGTCAGGATACCGGTCAGGATACCGGTCAGGATACCGGTCAGGATACCGGTCAGGATACCGGTCAGGATACCGGTCAGGATACCGGTCAGGATACCGGTCGACCCGGGGAGACCTGGGCAAATCTTACGCCTGGGCACAGTCTTAGGCTGGAAACCAGGCTCAGGCAGGATCATGGGCTCGGGCAGGGTCACGGGCTCAGTGGACTGGGGCAGACTCGGGGACTGGACAGGCACTCAGGCACTGACACCGGTCAGGATACCGGTCAGGATACCGGTCAGGATACCGGTCAGGATACCGGTCAGGATACCGGTCAGGCTCAGGATACCGGTCAGGATACCGGTCAGGATACCGGTCAGGATACCGGTCAGGATACAGGATCATGGGCTCGGGCAGGGTCACGGGCTCAGGGACTGGGGCAGACTCGGGGACTGGGACAGACACAGGCATGACAGTGGAACCGGGCATAGAGGCACAAACGAACGGGCACAGAGCCACGGACGGGAACAGAAGGAGAGACACGGACGGGAGCAGGACCAGAGACAAGGACGGGACCGGGATGAGAGACAAGGACGGGACCGGGATGAGAGACAAGGACGGGACCGGGAACGAAGACAAGGACGGGGACGGTGAAGGGACGAATGCGGGGCGGAGCTAAAGGCGGAGGTCGAGCGAGGGACGGAGGTCGGAGCATGGACGGGCAAAGCGACGGGTACAAGGACGGGATCGAAGGGGGACTAGGACGGGATCGAAGAGGGGGACTAGGACGGGATCGGGGACAGTGAGTGGGGACGGGAACGACGACAGTGGAAAGGACGGGATCGGGGACAGTGACAAGGACGGGACCGAGGACAGGTACACTGGAGGGACGGGCTCGAGACGGGGACGGCTCGGAGACGGGACGGGCTCGGAGACGGGGACGGACTCGGAGACGGGGAAGGGCTCGGAGACGGGAAGGGCTCGGAGACGGGGAAGGGCTCGGAGACGGGAAAGGGCTCGGAGACGGGAAAGGGCTCGGAGACGGGAAAGGGCTCGGAGACGGAAAGGCTCAGGGGGCGGAGAAGGCTCACAGGGGCGGAGACGGGAAAGGGCTCGGAGACGGGGACAGGCTCACAGGGGGCGGAGACAGGCTCACAGGGGCGGAGACAGGCTCACAGGGGCGGAGACAGGCTCACAGGGGCGGAGACAGGCTCACAGGGGGCGGAGACAGGCTCACAGGGGGCGGAGACAGGCTCACAGGGGGCGGAGACAGGCTCACAGGGGCGGAGACAGGCTCACAGGGGCGGAGACAGGCTCACAGGGGCGGAGACAGGCTCACAGGGGCGGAGACAGGCTCACAGGGGCGGAGACAGGCTCACAGGGGGCGGAGACAGGCTCACAGGGGCGGAGACAGGCTCACAGGGGGCGGAGACAGGCTCACAGGGGGCGGAGACAGGCTCAGACAGGCTCACAGGGGCGGAGACAGGCTCACAGGGGGCGGAGACAGGCTCACAGGGGCGGAGACAGGCTCACAGGGGAGACAGGCTCACAGGGGCGGAGACAGGCTCACAGGGGGCGGGCGGAGACAGGCTCACAGGGGGCGGAGACAGGCTCAGACAGGCTCACAGGGGGCGGAGACAGGCTCACAGGGGGCGGAGACAGGCTCACAGGGGGCGGAGACAGGCTCACAGGGGCGGAGACAGGCTCACAGGGGGCGGAGACAGGCTCACAGGGGCGGAGACAGGCTCACAGGGGGCGGAGACAGGCTCACAGGGGCGGAGACAGGCTCACCGGGGGCGGAGACAGGCTCACCGGGGCGGAGACAGGCTCACCGGGGCGGCGACAGGCTCACAGGGGCGGCGACAGGCTCACAGGGGGCGGAGACAGGCTCACAGGGGCGGAGACAGGCTCACAGGGGGCGGAGACAGGCTCACAGGGGGGAGACAGGCTCACAGGGGGCGGAGACAGGCTCACAGGGGGCGGAGACAGGCTCACAGGGGCGGAGACAGGCTCAGGGTACCGGTCAGGACACCGGTCAGGACACCGGTCAGGACACCGGTCAGGATACGGTCAGGATACCGGTCAGGATACCGGTCAGGCTCAGGATACCGGTCAGGATACCGGTCAGGCTCAGGATACCGGTCAGGATACCGGTCAGGATACCGGTCAGGATACGGTCAGAATACCGGTCAGAATACCGGTCAGGATACCGGTCAGAATACCGGTCAGGCTCAGGATACCGGTCAGGATACCGGTCAGGATACCGGTCAGGCCCAGAATACCGGTCAGGATACCGGTCAGGATACCGGTCAGGCCCAGGGTCGGCAGGAGACCCAGTTTCGGGAAGGACAGAAAGACCGAACAGGACCTCCAATTCGGCCTCGGATCTGCGCCCCTCCCCCCCAAAAAAATTCTGGGGAATGTCCAGAAAAGGCAATGGCTCTACCTTTGAGCGGGGGGTGGGCAGGTGACGATACGGCAACTCGGCAGCCATCTTGGGCTGCGGGGTGTCAACCCTCCAGGGTTGTGGAGTGGCGGCCATCTTGGCCCGCGGGTTGCCAGGAAGAGCTCCGGGAGGTAATGCGGTGCTCAGCCGCCGGATGTAGGCATCCCTCCGGATGTACGCATCCCAGCCGAAGGCATCCTCCTCGGACTCTTCCTCCGACTCGTCCTCCCACTCTTCTTCCGACTCCTCAGACTCCGCTCCGTAATCACCCGGCACCCAGATGGGTGGTGGGGCGGATGATCGCGGAGGAAGCGGGGGTCCTTCCCGTATCGCGCACCGGCGCAGATAAGCCGGTGCCTCCGCAGACTGTTCGCATCCCCGCAAACAGCTCTGCTTCCTCTGCTGCGTCCTTCTTGGTGGGATCATACTGTCACGTCTGGCTCACAGGCAGGTAGCAGGAAGCGGACACAGGCGCAGAGAATTCTATAATAAAGTCTTTATTTTACTCAGACTAACACCGAAAACACTTCGGGTCTCACGAAAACAACAAACAGACGATCGTAACGATCAGAAACTCCGAACAGGAGAACACAGGAACGTACCTCTGTACGTACATCCAACACGTACAAACAATGATCCCACAATCACCAACAGAATGAGGCAGGGTTAAATACAGGGGCTAAATGCCCAACCAAACACAGGTGCGGAGAAGTCTCAGGTGCAGTGAATGTCCTTGATTGTCTCTCTGCTGACAGGGGGAAGTGCCAATACTGGCATAGAGAGGGACAGAGGGAGGGATAGACCTCAGGTCCTCACAGAAACATCTGATTTGGCCCGAAGCGGGACTGTTTTCCACCTCGTCGGCTCCGAAACCTCATCCCTGCTGTCGTCTCTTCACTTTCACAATCCCTTTGCACTCGTCCCCGTCATCTACTGCAGTCTCCGTTTCCTGACGTTGGTCTGTGAAATCCTCTTTCTAGCAGGCATGTCGATATGAATAAATCAGAGAGAGTTTTCAGGAGCTGACTGGAGGGACTTTGGGATATGATCTAAATTCTCTCGGTCTAACCCGAGTTTTGACGGCTGTATTGGTCGTTGCAGTAACGACCTCCGCCTGTTTGCTAGATTAATATCGTAATAAGACGGGACAGAGAGAAACGTAAAATAGCAAAACACAACCCTACTTATTTACAGGGAGATATGGAGAAGTTTTTCATTGCGTCTCCGGTATTCATATTCATATTCAAAGCACTCTAGGTCCAATTGTCAGACATCGATCAATTTAAAGCCACTGTAATGAAACGCACAGACTGAGGTGAGGAAGTGATTGGGAGGGAGGGAGGGAAAGGGGGCTGGGCTCGACAATCCGGAGGGTTCCACCTGCAGGCTTTCAAATGTATTATCTGTCATCACCGTTGGGTCACAGGCATTTACATCCTGTGTGAGGACGACTCTGTGCTTGATACCCGAGGATCTGCATTCTATCTAGATAAAACGTTATTTAGAGGAAGATCCCCAAATCCAAACTACTGTTTCCGTCTCCCCTCAGAGGAGGCGCTAGAGGACAGTGAGAATAAGGAAACCCAGCCCGACAAGGTCTCCCTCCTCCATAGACAGGGCATTCACACCACCCACAGGGCTTTGATTCCCCTAGTATGCTAGCAGCACAAAAGATGGCCAACAACAAACAAGCCGGTTGGTCATTCTTTGTGCAACGAAACAGGCTTTCCATTGCTTATGTTTTTTTCCCGCTACCGTGACAATACATTTATGTTGTATATCGTGTGTGTGGCCGCATGAAACCCGGGCGGGACCATGTGACGCGGAGCTCTACGACGGCACGAGAACCATACAAAATGGCCGGCGCCAGCTAGGGTTGACCGGACCTCTAGATCCCAGTGGCCCGTGACCACAACGGGAACCAGCGGAGACCCGGGCCACTTGAAGGAACCCATTAGAACACAAAGGAGAAAGGACCCACAGAGTCCTCGTGTTACCTGATCCGGAACAATATCGGCCTCAGTGACAGAGACAAAAAAAAGAGACAGGAGAGAAAGAAAGAGAGCGAGTGAAAGCGAGATAGAGAAAGAGCAAGGAAGAGAGAAAATGAAGGCTAAACAACAATATTGAACGAGCTAATTGAGAGCATGAGATGAGTGAGTGCCAACCCCACACACATCTACCTGTCATGTCATCTACCTGTCATCATTACAGCAATCCGGAGAGCGGCACGTTTTCAGATGGTCGTATGTCAATCAGAATCAGATATCAGGTGAGTCTATTGCTTCCTTGTTTCCTCAGTCCCCCCCGGGGAAAGGAAGGGATTAAGACGTGGAGAGAGACAGAGACCCGCCCTAAACCCACCATTCATCACTCTGACCTCTGACATAGTGACATCACATCCAGGGGAAAATAGGCCAGCGAATCGCTGCCGGGGAGTTTCAGACCGTGGAAGAAAATCGTGAAATCCTGATTGGAGGAATTAGCGGCATCTGCAAAAGGTCCTGGAATTCAGTTTTACAGCTGGGGGTTTAGACAAAGAGAAACGTGCGGTCGTAGGTCAATATGACTCTCAATACTCCAACTCTGACCATGTTTACAGACGATTCCAGTGATTTACTAAACAAAGGCAACTGGGAGGTCAAACTGTCAGGAGTTCATTACAGAACGTGTGTTTGTGTGAGAGAGAACAGAGAGGAGAGAGAGAGAGAGAGGGAGAGAGGGAGACAGAGAGAGGGAGACAGAGAGAGGGAGAGAGGGAGAGAGAGAGAGAGCAGAGAGAGAGGGAGAGAGGGAGACAGAGAGAGGGAGAGACAGAGAGAGAGCAGAGAGAGAGGGAGAGAGGGAGACAGAGAGAGGGAGAGACAGAGAGAGAGCAGGGAGAGAGGGAGACAGAGAGAGGGAGACAGAGAGAGGGAGAGAGAGAGGGAGAGAGAGAGAGAGAGAGAGAGAGAGAGACAGAGAGAGACAGAGAGAGAGAGAGGGAGAGAGAGACAGAGAGTAGAGTGAGGGAGGGGCCCTTCGTGAAAACAGAGTGGGTTTGTTTTTGTATTCACTGACCCATCATGTGTACAGATCCCTGAAAACAAACGGAACTAGCGGAGAAACAGGGAGAAGCGGTGAAAGTGTAAGAGACAGAGAGGGAAGTTTGTAGAAGCCCTGTAGGCGGTGTGGTAGATTAGAGCTGCAGCCTCCTCCTAAACAAACCTAACACAGTTGTTTCTCACCAAGGGCCTTGCCTTGCCAAAAGAACCGCCTGCTTTTCATTCCAGTTCGTTCTCCGCCGTACCCTTCAGCCAGGAACCCAAACCTCACAGAGAAACAGATTTGAAATGCTTGTCGGGTGGTAATAACAGGACGAGCCGAGGAAAAAGACAGGAAGACTGAAATAGCCCGGAGTGATGCAGGTAAATAGACACACGTCTCCGTGTTTTACTAGTTGATTTACGGCCGACTGTGTTGTGCATCGTGAATAACAGTGAGGTCCCACATGAGGGCTGTACTTGGAGAACGCGCGTGGAGGACGCGCGTTTGGCTGTGAGGCAGGGACTTAAAGAGAACACAACGCACGTACGAGACAAAGCGGGATTACCCTGGGTGTAGGAGTTACAAGGGTAAAATCCAGAAATTACCTGACCTATTAGTCCACAAGTGAAAGTGTCCATGAAGGTTGTAAAAGAGAGCTTTTCAGATTTGTTATTCAGACTCGGCGCAGTCTGAAGATACTGTTTGTGATCTCTCAATAAAAGCCAGTTTGTGGACGCCCTGTCCTCCTAACATACATGGGAGTTAGGCATCAAGTGCCCTACTGAATGGCTCGAGGTCAAAGGCCCTGGGAGACTCTAAACATGGAAAACTGGGAGACTGGCCCTAAACATGGAAAACTGGGACAGGAAGTGAATCAAAGAGATTGGGGAGATGGAGGTGAACCAGGCAAACGATAAGCGTAGGTGATTGAGAAGAAGTTTCTCCAAACTCAGTCTCGTCTCAACTGGCGTGAGGGGTCTTACCTCACTCGAGAGCACACACATGCACACACATGCACACACGCACACACACACACACACACACACACAAAGAACACACAACTGGTTAACTCTGAATGGGTGGTGTCAGTTCAAATCAATTCAGACTGTTATGACAGAGAAACACAAAGGAGACACGGGAAGTGGACCGAGCAGATGCAAGATGGCACACGATCTCAGGTGTCTACGATTGTGCCTCGGGACCTAAACTCAACCTTCCTGCTCCTCTCCCTCTCTCTCGTCATCTCTCTCTCACCCTCCCTCTCTCTCTCTCACCCTCCCTCTCTCTCTCTCTCTCTCTCTCTCTCACCCTCCCCATCCTCACCCACCCACCCTCCCTCTCTCTCTCTCACCCTCCCTCTCTCTCTCTCTCTCTCTCATCCTCCCCATCCTCACCCTCCCTCTCTCTCTCTCTCTCACCCTCCCCATCCTCACCCACCCACCCTCCCTCTCTCTCTCTCTCACCCTCCCCACCCTCTCTCTCTCTCTCTCTCACCCACCCACCCTCTCCCTCTCTCTCTCTCTCTCTCTCACCCTCCCCATCCTCACCCACCCACCCTCTCTCTCTCTCTCTCTCTCTCACCCACCCTCCCCATCCTCACCCACCCACCCTCCCCCTCTCTCTCTCTCTCTCTCTCTCCCCCCCCCCCTCCTCCCCCACCCACCCTCCCCCTCTCTCTCTCTCTCACCCTCCCTCACTCTCTCTCTCTCTCTCTCTCTCTCTCTGCATGTCTCTTACTCAGGATGGCCATGCGATCCCCTCCACAGTAGAGGTTCTTTGTGTTTGTGGTCTAACAGCGTAATCCCCACGGGACAGATGGCCCACCCACGGATAAGCCCTGATGCCTGGACCTGACTGAGGCCATCTAAGATCCAGCCTGGAGCACAACCTGCTCCGCCCGTTCCGTTGCCCAGTTCGTCTCAGACCTGCAGTTGTCGTGTTAACCTGTGGCGTCCAGCCAGGCCTACACTAAAAAAAGACCCGATTATTTCAGCCGTTAATGAGGATACCGTGACAACACAAACGAGAACCACGTCAAATACAGAAAAACTTGAACGCCATGGAGACACAAATATGAGGCAATGCTAGGTGACCATGCTTTGTCATAGAACCTTCTAGAAGGAGTATGGGCACATATTACTGTGACAGAGTTCGATTACGCTACTCTAGATCCCGTCCAGAATGTTTTACCAGTGGAGCTTTCTTCATCCAACAGTACAGGAGAGGGGCATGACCGCGTTTTAGCTAAAGTGGAAGAAAAACTGTGAAATGTGAGAGAGTTTGAGTTATGTTCCAAGCTCAGAGGCTCATCGAGGTGAAATCTGAGCCACAAGGAGAGGGTCAAAGCCAGATAAACGATTTAAACGCTAGGTGTTTTTAAGTTGAAAGCGGTCATTCACAGGAGTGGCAAATGCCCAGAGGTTTTACCGATGAAATATCAGGAGCGGAGACCTTACTGCTAGAAAAGCGAGACCGGTAAAGTCCCAAACCGATGCATCCCATTGGGAACCGCAGTGATTTACACAAACCACAGACTTTATCAGCTCCACCTTAGCCAATGGAGACTCCAGGCAAATCTCACACAGGCTCCTGCAGGGGCTGCTGGGAACAGGAAACAGGAAGTGCCCTAGCCATTGCCCCACCCCCCCCTCCCAGTTGATCTGTCTGGACCCGGGGTCCCTGAGGTCCTGACCAGGCTGCCCTTCACACTGCCTGAACAATATATAGGCCTGTCTACAGGAGTTTAGGGAGAGAAGGGAGAGAGAGAGAGAGAGAGAGAGAGAAAGGGAGAGAGAGGGAGAGAGAGGGAGAGAGAGGGAGGGAGAGAGAGGGAGGGAGAGAGAGGGAGAGAGAGGGAGGGAGAGAGAGGGAGGGAGAGGGAGGGAGAGAGAGGGAGCGGCTAAAGAGATGTAATGGAGCACTAGAGGAAGGTTTCTGGGTGGTTGTCGGGGTAGAGGAGAATGTTCTGGAAGATCTATGTGAGGGTTAGGCCACTATATTCAGAGTGGGTGGTCGTCTTTTGCCGACCCCTGATCTATGGTTAAGGTTTTGGGTGATTTAAGGTTAGAGAAGGTATCAAGGTGGGGCGATGTGGAGGTTGGCAAGGGGTTCATTTTAGATAGGAGATAATTGGGAGGCTGGGTGATTTAAGAGTGGACCAGCGTGAGTGTGATATGAGGTTGGAGGTTGATAGGGTGCTGGGTAATTTAAGAGTGGACCAGGGTGAGGTGATATGAGGTTGGAGGTTGATAGGGTGCTGGGTGATTTAAGGGTGGACCAGGGTGAGGTGATATGAGGTTGGAGGTTGATAGGGTGCTGGGTGATTTAAGAGTGGGGGGGAGTTGAGAACTCAACTGATTTGAGTTTGAAGGTATTTCAGAGGCTGGGTGATTTAAGGTTTGCGTAATTTTAGGGGATGTGAGATTGAACGTTGGAGGTAGTTTAGAGGCTTGCTGGTTTGAGGTTTGCAGAAGTTGAGAGGCTTTGAGATCTAACAGGGCTTAATGGAGAACACACACAGTACATACGTCTAACTATATTGCTGTATTTTTACATAGTAACATTTAGCAGAAGTTGTTCTTTGCGTTTGTATGGTGAGAAGCTCTGCAGTATTTCCTATGCGTAGTAGTGAGGGTTCAGTGTCAAATAGTGTGAGGGCCACAGAGAGAAGGCTGTGTCAAAGGGCTGGCCCCTAGTGGGTCATATTAGGGCTCTGATCCCTAATCAATCAACACTTAGTTAGAAAGGATCTATAACAAGGAGGCTACGGACCCCTCTTAGGGCTTAGCTGAACATGTGTGCTCGTGTGTGTGTGTGCTCGTGTGTGTGTGCCTGTGTGTGTGCCCGTGTGTGTGTGTGCCCGTGTGTGTGTGTGTGTGCCCGTGTGAGTGAGTGTGTGTGTGCTTGTGTGAAAACCTATGCCTGCACTGGAAATAAAAGCCTTAGTTTTTTCTACCTTCTGAGAGACCAGCTTTCTCATGAGTTTACACCATAACACTGAACATACATGTATACACACACACACACACACACACCCACAAACACACACAAACACATTCATGTTATTTCAGGTTGTGAAGAAAAACAATCTGTCACACAGGGACATGTTGCAGACAGCAGGCTCCAGCGCACATTTGCTTTACAAAGTCCTAAATTGATGGAGTTATTATAAAACAGTATAAATCATATGCGCCGGGAAAACCCCGATAACAGACGGGGACGGTTGATACTGGCGCTGACCTTTGAAAAGGTGAAACACCCACGCTGTCCTCAGTCTCACCATAACATGTTACGGACTAACTAATTGGCTGGCACGGTATGGTTCGAAAAATATCAAAGGAATCCAAATAAATGAAGGAATATTCTGTTTATAACGGCACTCGATAATCAGCACGTTGTACCTGCGATATGTACACGACTTGGTCCGGTGACTAACTAAATAGATCAATCATTTATTTAATGTCAACACACCCTGACATCCTGTGTGTGTGTGTGTCTGTGTGTGTACGTGTGTGTGTCACAATGGAATATAGCTTATATTAGCGTTCAGGTTTAACACACTCTCTGGGTCATTGTAGCGTGTGAACAGAGATGAGGGTGTATAAATCTAATGGTTAGAGAACACTTCAGAAATCCTGGTGAAAAAAGAGTATGTGATGGAAAGAGAGGACCCATGAAAAAACAGAACCCATGACAAAACAGGACTCATGACAAAACAGGACCCATGACAAAACAGAACCCATGACAAAACAGAACCCATGACAAAACAGGACTCATGACAAAACAGGACCCATGACAAAACAGAACCCATGACAAAACAGAACCCATGACAAAACAGGACCCATGACAAAACAGGACCCATGACAAAACAGGACCCATGACAAAACAGAACCCATGACAAAACAGAACCCATGAAAAAACAGAACCCATGACAAAACAGGACTCATGACAAAAAAGGACCCATGACAAAACAGAACCCATGACAAAACAGAACCCATGACAAAACAGGACTCATGACAAAACAGGACTCATGACAAAACAGGACCCATGACAAAACAGAACCCATGACAAAACAGGACTCATGACAAAACAGGACTCATGACAAAACAGAACCCATGACAAAACAGGACTCATGACAAAACAGGACCCATGACAAAACAGGACCCATGACAAAACAGGACTCATGACAAAACAGGACTCATGACAAAACAGAACCCATGACAAAACAGGACCCATGACAAAACATTAAAACCAGAACTCAAACCTTTGGCTTGGTGAAACAATAAAACCTAGACAAAAATATTCACCCTGTTAAAACACTAAAATCTGTATATAAACCTTTTCCTTGGGGAAACACTAAAACCAGGATTCAAGCTTTCACCCAAGTGAAACTATAAAACCAGGACATAAAACTTTGCCCTTGTGAAACACTAAAACTAAGGCTAAAGCCTTAAAACCGGTACAAGAACCTGAAAAACTGACAAAGCAAAAAAATAGAAATAGCATGTCAAAAAACATGCTGCAGCCAGGGGTCAGAACGAATGTGTGTGTAAACAGACCTGACGAATAAACCTGATTCTGAATCTGAGAGAGGAAGATTGACAAAGTAGAGTTTGGGGCGATCAAGGGAGCCAGAGAGAGAGAGAGAGAGAGAGAGAGGATCAGAGAGATGAGAGGAGAGGTCTGTTCTTCGTTTAAACGTGTCTCTAATATCATGCAATATGAGGCGGTGCGGGAGGGGGGAGGTGTCGGTCTGGGAGGGGGAAAGGGGAAAGTCGAGAAATTTTGTAATTGCTTTTTTTCCTCCAGTGATGACAGAATTCGGGAGGGAGAACGTTTTGACAAAGTTTAACAGGTCTGACAACGACGGCATTAATCTTTTCAAACGACAGAAAACACTCGGTTATAAACACGCTGCGATAACGGTCGTTTGGTCCGTACGGGAGTGACACGTTTCACAAATTCATCTGCGCCAGCCAACGCCGGGCTGTATACATCACCACGTCTCCTAATATGAAAAGCTCAGAGCAGAAATCCCGTGGGTTTACGTTCAGCTTATGCTCTGTTGATAAAGAACAAATCGATGGCTGCAGACACGACGCGGTATTAATTGGGCTCGATTTCACATGAATGGGGCTTGTTCTGTGAGGCTTTCGTGGCTGTTCGTACGCCACGTCCTCCATGTTAACACAAACGAGACAGAATGAAATAGTTATTTAGTCTTTCGCTTGTTCTTTCTGTACCCACGCTCTCTGCCGCTGGGCTTGTCACTATTCCTTCCGTTTGACTTGTGGAGACCAGTCTGTTGAGTATTAATCTGCGTCTGTTAAGAGTTACATCTAGCATCTCGGTGTCCCACGTTGAAATAAAAACTTCCACCCAAGGACGCCTTCAAAGAGCTAACCCAATAGTGATAGCAGGCGACCATCTTACATCCTCCCCCCGTAACACCGTTTCTCCCCCTCTCTGTCTTTCTCCCGTGCTCTTTTTCCTCTCTTTTCCTGCATGGATGTTGGGAGAAGGTCGTTCGCTGCCCCAGAAGGAGCTCATTTTTGGAAATGAAGCAATTTTTCCTTCCCATGTGTTTGTTCTGGCCCGTGAAAACATCTCAGAGGACAGAGCGAGCGGGCGAGGAAGGGAAGAGGAGAGGTGTGAGGCCGGGCGCCCGCGGCAACCAGCATGTCTGACAACCAACCACCGCAACAACGGGCGTCATTGTCCCCCCTTCACCCTCCGCCAACGGGGGGAGGGTGGGGGGGCTGGGGGGGGGGGCTGCGGGCGGTGCAGTATCTCATCCCTGGGATTGGATTACCCCAGACTCCAGGTGGTCCCTATAAAGGAAGTCACGTTGAAAAAAGCAGAAGAGAAAACACTGAGCGTTTATTAAAAGCTGTGAATGACCAGTTCTGGAGCCACGTTACATGGTACCGACGGACCGCTGTGGAGACAGACGAGGTCGAACCCACCAATAGGCAAGAAGCAGGAAGTCCACATGGTTACTGAACAGCTATGGTTCTGCAACACCCAAAATCCCTCCATCATCCCTCCATCATCCCTCCAACACTCCGTCCATCCATCCTCCCCATCACCCCTCCCTCCTCCCCCATCACCCCTCCCTCCTCCAGAGCCAGGTCACAGAGGCGGGTCACAGAGGTGCGGCACAGAAGCAGGTCCTGTGGACTCTAATAGGTATTCAGAACCTCTCGTGTATGGCCAGAGATGACAGCTGACCCGGCAAGGTCACTGAAAAAATAAAGTTTGACTGAGAATAGTACCACAGTAGTCTCTGAAGTATGTAGGTGGACACCACATGACCCGGGTTCTGATAAAAACCTGGATATTTCAACAGGATAAATAAACGTAGAAACAGATGTGGGTGTCATCTATCTCTGTGCAGAGTGTCTGAATGCTCAACTAAACCAGCCTGTCCTCTTCCATGGAATATGGCTTGTTGCCTTGGTGTCAGGGAATTAAAGAGAGTTTATTTCAAACGTCGATTAATTGAATCCATTTATGCCAATATGTTGTATCTGATTTCAAAACCTAAACGACATCTACATAATCACAATTAGTAACGAGGTCTAAAAAATGCACAATAAAATTTGTGGTTGTTCATTTACTTCATGAAGATGCATCCGCCATGTGTAGTAAAGTAAAACACATTTTAAACACTTTAAAACAAGTAAACCGCTTCTGTACTCACTGATGGAAAAACCAGGCGTAATTGTTCATGTTTTTCAGATTTTAGTTTTCTTAATTGTTTTACGAATAAGCCGGTCATGCTATATTCTCCATTACAAATACGGATATTTACTTCTTGGTTGTAACAAAATATTTAAACCACTAGCAGATGTGCATACAAATGGTTTACCCTTTAAAGGAAATTGAGTACAATTCTACGTCATTTATGTTTTAAAGTAAATGCATTTGTGTGGCATACTTACATGCATACATACGCACACACATACATACACACATACATACACATATTCATACACACACATTCACACACACATACACACATACATACATACACACATTCATCCTGGGATAGGATTTGGACAAACAAAAGATACATTCTATTGTAGTTACTGTTTGGTGGTGTTTTTATACTGTTTAGGTTGAATACTATGTTGAGTACAGTTAATATAATACTAACTACAGTACAGTAGCAGAATACAATATTCAGTACTACTAGCACTACCCCAAACTAAACACTTTGCCTTACACAATTATTAAGAATACCAAGTTATGTTCTTTCTTTTCGAGGTTTTCCCTTCATTCTACATTAGAAGTATCTTCAGAACAGCAGCCAGTGAGGTGTTGTGGTTAAGTTGAGCTATTTGAAGTATGGAGGACTTATGAAGGCACACTTACGGAGAAGGTCTTCCTGGTACAGGGGTTGGGAGTGGATCTAGAAGAGAAGACAATATAGAATGTAAACAACATACTGGAAACAGTCACTTCCAGAGCATTGGTGTCTGTCAGAACCAGACATCAATATGGACTGCCAATACCAGATCTAAGTAAGGACCGCCAGAACCAGACCTCTTTACAGACTGCCAGAACCCAGGCTAAGAACACACCTCCACAAAAGCCCACCCCACCAAAGCAGACATTGAACTTTGACCTCCCGACTCCTAACCAAGCCAGTATTGATCCAGCGGTCTAGGCCGCTGTCTACAGTCGATTGTTCCCACACGTCATAACAGAAAATAAAATGAACCGCGACTCATAAATAAGTGAGGCACGTGGCCACCTCGTAACAGCCCAGCTCACACCTTCATCGTCTCACCGAATTTGACGAATAGCACCCCCGTGGTGGAGACGGTGCCGTAGCTGTTGACGGCGACGCACTGGAAATAGCCCGTGTCCGTGGTGTCCAGGTTCCGGATGCGGAGGCGTGAGCCGTACGGCGTGGGCCTGTAGGAGATCCGCCGGGGCTCCTGGACCACGGGGGCGTCGTTCTTCAGCCAGCGCACTGTGGGGGCGGGGTTACCGGACACGCGACACAGCAGCTCCGCCGTGTGGCCCAGAGACGTGGTGATGTTGTTCATGGGAGCCTCCAGACGAAGGAACAGCTCTGAGATGAGGGGGAGGGAGATGAGGGGGAGGGAGATGAGGGGGAGGGAGATGAGGGGGGGGGGAGATTAGGGGGAGGGAGATGAGGGGGAGGGAGATGAGGGGGAGGGAGGGGGGAACAATCGACATGGACGTTAGGTCGGGGAAGGATACAGAGCGGGGGGAGGACATGTAACGTTTCATCGCATCTTACTATGTTCCTAAAACTACCAAAAAGGGTCTCATTATCGCAAACAGCACTGGATAGATGACAGAAAGGGAGTTTTCTCCTGGCACCAACGTGTAAAAGGAACGAGATGAAAAGACCCAGAGAGGGAGAGAGACTGGATGATAGTGGGAGAATTTTACGAGGCATTAATCACAATAACTACACCGGCATTGCCGTCGTGACAACGCCAGATGACGCGCTGTAAATAACGACGCGGCTGTTTAAGACGGACCGGAGGATGAAGATGTTGCATAAAAATATAATGTTTATAGATGATGATGGTGATGAGTACACAGGCCGAAAAAACTTCAATCCCGTGTCCTCTACCGAGTAAACCGCTGTGTGCGCTCAATCCGATGCGCTCCGTAGTCATTCATTTTATATCAAAGGATTAAAGCAATAAAAATCCACTAATGAAACGTCCAGCAATAAAGATGATTTGTTCATATTTTTACATGTTCCAAGACCACATATTAAGCGCTGTTATCCGACATCTGAGAGTCTCCCCACAAAGCTACAATTTAACTTCTCCGGAAAGCTATATTTTCTCGTCCTCGTTCGACATAACCTCATAACTGAGAAATGACTGGTGTGTGTGTGTTTCATGTAAGATAAAAGTGTGTACGGAGAAACTAACTCAAACTCTTGTCGGGCAGGAATCTCTTACAATACATTTTGTGGTTGCCACCTTGATATCCCATTTACCACGGTGGTAACAAGTTATGTGCCTATTCATCAAGTCTTTGTTTTGCCAGAGGGGTTTTTTAAGAACAGCCCCGTACTCTCCTGAAGCTGCCCTGCTAGACACTGCCAGGCGTACTGCTGGGCCAACAGATCACCCTGACAACCACACACACACACACACACACACACACACACACACACACACACACACACACACACGCACACACACACACACACACACAGGACACATGCATCGGTGTGTATCTGTTTATCTGTGTGTGAGAGTTTGATATGTGTGAGAGAGAACCGAGTTGTTCACTCAAGCTGTGAGGAAAACAAAACTAAACTGGATGGAACCGTTTACTATTTGATCAGAGCATTCAGCATTTAATTGCCATTCACATCAGTCTCTGTAAATGATGTACGGTGTCGTTCTATAGAAACGCGCGTGTGACGTGGTCACATGACAGCAAGTCACCGGGAGCTCCGAGGTGTCAGAGCAGCCCTGGCCGAATCCTAACAGGACCTCACAACCTCGGAAAGCATCTCCTGCTCTGTGGAGTGGCGGTGGTTGTTGTCGTCCATGTCAACCTTTCGAACATGAGATCACCAGAACTCTCCCCCTCTCTCGCTTTCCCTCCGTCTTTCAACCCTGCTGCTTCCCTCCATCTGACTAGAACCGACACCCACTCACCCACCCATTTCCCCCACACCCACCCAAAACCGATCCATCCCGCCAGGCACACTCCGCAGCAGAGCAGCTATCTCAATCCCTGGAAGAAAACAGAACATTCCAGACGATTTAACAAATGTCCCGTTTTGACCTGACGGTGAACCCCGAGCACCAGTAATGGCTGTAGCAGGTCCCAGACAACACAGATGAAACGGCATCCGAGGAAGAATGAAAACAAAGAGGCCGCGTAGCGCAGCTCCTCGTGCCTCGCCGCTCTCTGACAGGTCTCTGTATGAGAGGGAGGCCCGGGCCACAGGCTTTAATGTATGTAACTATGACCGGAATGTGACACTGAGGACCAGACTAATGAGAGTACATTGAGTGTGGCCCCTACAGTGTCGGGAGGGGGTCAAGGCCCCCCACAGGTGGCGGCGTTCAGATGTCCAGGGTTTTCTAATAGACGGAAAACCCTTGAACACCTCCATCAATTATGCCTTTGTGTGTGTGTGTGAATAAGGTATTGCCAGAGTACATAAACATCAACCAGGTTATTTAAATATAATTAATTTGGAGAATAACTGCCCATCTCATAGACCTGTCTATCTAACCAAGCCCATCTCATAGACCTGTCTGTCTGACCAAGCCCATCTCATAGACCTGTCTATCTGACCAAGCCCATCTCATAGACCTGTCTATCTGACCAAGCCCATCTCATAGACCTGTCTATCTGACCAAGCCCATCTCATAGACCTGTCTGTCTGACCAAGCCCATCTCATAGACCTGTCTGTCTGACCAAGCCCATCTCATAGACCTGTCTATCTGACCAAGCCCATCTCATAGACCTGTCTGTCTGACCAAGCCCATCTCATAGACCTGTCTGTCTGACCAAGCCCATCTCATAGACCTGTCTATCTAACCAAGCCCATCTCATAGACCAGTCTATCATAAACCCATAAACCCGATATTTTAATATGAAAACAATAAAATAAAAGGGGGAGCTAAACTCCCATAATAACGTAAGGCAGGGCCGACAAAATGAATCGGAAAACAACCAAATCATCCAGTGTGCCTGAAATACTTCTTTCAAGGATACGGTCTGGAGACTGAGAACAGAACCAGTAAAGAACTACAGAAACCTGCCAGACGATTACAACAGGGAACAAAGGTCTGTGTTAAATGTACTACCCAAAGATCAAACCTGAAGTTTCCTCATAGATCAGGCTAAGTGGCTGACGTTCTTCAGAAGCATGTGCATAACATATCTCTAGTACCTCATCACAGGTTCTGCAGAGACGCAGTTTCTCTCATAGAACTGGACTAATGTGTGTCCTAAGTATTGCTGGAAATACAGGGTCCAGGCTTTACCCAGTCAGTGGTTATTCAATGTGGTTATTCAATGTTTTTCTGGCATCGAAAGTAACACGAAGGTTGTTGTTTTTTTTATTGAAGGTGAGGTCCAATACATAGAATCTTTCAGGGACCAGTAGCGTAATTTCAGAATTTGAACGCAAGAAGTTGGTTGTCATCCAAGGTTTTACATCTGTAATGCATTTCTCAACGAGGGCTGACAGTATAATCTGTCTTCAAATGCAGTTACAAATGTCGAACATTAGCAAGAGGTCGGAAGTAAAGTGAAGACAATATGGGGTTCTAAGCACTGACCTTAAGGAACGCCAAGTTCATACGTGAAATGTTCTGATGAATTATCACCCAGCTGGGCAAATTGATAACGCACAGAGAAGTAAAATTTAAGCCAATTAAAAATCTGTTATCATAGACCAACCAATCACATAAGCCTCCTAATGAGCACAGAATGACCAATAGCATCACATGGAGCACTTAAGGCCATTCATCACTGGAATTACCCATATTTCAGTGTTTCAAAATCGTCTAAAACCAGATCATCTAAAATAATGCCATCTGCTGTGCGCTTATATTTTGTTTCCAGAATATTAGAATAGATTCGGTTTTAAGATTACCGTAAGGTCCTTAAGATCATCTGGGTAAGAATTTTTTACCAAATAAAACAGGTGTGTTTATGATCTGTTTGCATTTAAATGCTACACAACCGCTTGAGGTATTGATGCAGCCATTGAGCACCAGATGCTGTGTATCGTCTCTGGTGAGACGCTTCAGGCTTGTACAACTAACTGGCATGACTAATCAGATTAGAAGATGGAGATTGAATTGGTCAGGCAAGATGGTCAGGCAACCTGTCTAATGACATTGATGTTATTCTGCATGCCCATTCTTGGTCACCACACCTCTGCATTCAAGCCCTGTGTGTACTAGTCTGTCTATACGTTTTGGTTAATACTGGCCCTCACAACAGAAGATAAGCTAGAAACATGAGCTGGAGAACATCTAACATTACATAAGAAGATGAGATACCACTTTCTGGTCTATAGCCAGGTCAAGCTCTAAATCCATATTATACGTTCTCAAAGCAAAACTGAGGCGTGTGTGTATACATGTGATTGCATGTGTGCGACCATCCTGGAGCCAATTCTGATGTCGGCATCTCCAGACAGACACAGAGATTTGGCTCTTATACCGGGACGCGGCAGATGGAACGGCTGATTTCATAGGGCCTGAATGTTGTCAGCTCGGCCAATCAAAAACAACAACATTGGCCAATCAGCATCATTCCCACCCGATAACAGATATATCATGCCTTGTTACCACATTAAAGAGACAGAAATATGAACATAATGTGTGTGTGTGTGTGTGTGT
Source organism: Dallia pectoralis (assembly GCA_029465975.1). Taxonomy (NCBI): domain Eukaryota; kingdom Metazoa; phylum Chordata; class Actinopteri; order Esociformes; family Umbridae; genus Dallia; species Dallia pectoralis. The sequence continues at coordinate 1,923,646 of CM055761.1, read as the reverse complement.
GTGTGTCAGACGGGTTATCACCTGAGCTGTTCCAAGGGGAGCTGGCGACCATGCTAGGATCCAGAGAGACGTCAGAGCCTGTAGACAGGAGAGACAAACCGCTGTTACTGCTAATTCTGAACATCAACAGGGAGACAAGCGTGACCATAATCACGTTTGAGAGGTTTTAATGAATAAAACAATCAACGAACGGACACAAACATACACTTGATGAAACTAGCGACAGCTAAAATTCAAAAAGGCATTATGAAACACTCCAATAAGAGGTGATATCTCTGTATTGGAACTGATATCTCTGTATTGGAACTGATATCTCTGTATTGGAACTGATATCTCTGTATTGGAACTGATATCTCTGTATTGGAACTGATATCTCTGTATTGGAACTGATATCTCTGTATTGGAACTGATATCTCTGTATTGTAATAAGCGGTGAGATGACAGCAGTTATTATATCAACAGATACACATATCTCTCCCTCTCTCTCTCTCTCCCTCTCTCTCTCTCTCTCTCTCTCTCTCTCTCTCTCTTTCTCTAACTCCCTCCCTCTCTTGCAGACACACACACACTTTATCCAAACACCCAGACACCCACGTGTTCCCTCTCCGTGTGTGCGCCCCTATCTCTCACACACTCGGATGTGTGTGTGTGTGTGTGTGTGTGTCTGACACAGGGAGTTTCCGTGTCTGAGTGGGTAGAATGGGTCTGACTGTCCCTGGCTCTCTGTTCTGCTCCGTGTGCTTATTGAACACAAGAAGATGGACAAAGTGTGGATGGACGAACACAGACAGGCGGACGATAAGACGGACCGATAGATGGACACGACGACAGAAGGACGTACAGAGGCCTGCAGCTGGGGGGCGTTCCCCGTCACAACCTCAGACCGTGGTGTAATCGGAGACGCCCAGACAGACAACAGCGGTGGAGCAACGGCGAGGACCCAGAGGGGGGCCCGAGGGGGGGGGCGTCTGTGGGGTGGTAATTGGGTGATAATCTGCGGTTGGACATGCGGCACGTCGGCGGGGACTAACGAGCCTGGCGCAACTCGACGCGGCGTGAAAGAAACGAGCCGGAGGAACGGGAAGCCGCGGCAGACTTGAAGCTAATAAGAAAATAAACCACGGCATTTAAACGAGGCACGGTGGTATGTTCCGGCGGTGGGCCTCACTCACACGTGCGGGGTGGCGTTGGTGCGGCCGGGGCACTCAGGGGAGGGTTCTGTTATATCGGGGGAGGGTTCTGTTAAATCAGGGGAGGGTTCTGTTAAATCGGGGGAGGGTTCTGTTATATCAGGGGAGGGTTCTGTTATATCAGGGATGGAATTACAGGGGTTAGACGGTGACGCTACAAACATTCATGAGGTAAAACACAGATTAGTTTTTGTGATTCGATCACGGTCGGTGGGGGAGGTGGAGGAGCTGGGGGAGGTGGGGGAGGTGTCCAGGCCATTTGCCTCTCCTGACACAGTGGAGCCAGTGAAGTAGAGCCAGGTGAGCGACCTGCAGAGGAAGTGAAGAACAGGGGAGGGAGGGAGGTTTCCAGGAGAGGGGCCGTAAAGGGGGATCTGAGTTAGGGGCCGAATAATCCGGTCCTGTGGAATATCAAACCCAATGAGGCCCTATTTCCCTCTCCTCCGTTTTAGAGAACATCTGTACGCAACCCATAACCAGCCCCCCGTTATTAGACAATCAAGATCGGAGAAAATGCTGGCTCATTTGGAGATTAGCATTTTAATGTTTCCCAGGAACAAAGAGTTGCTTTTATTAGAGCCATTTGCAAATGATGGCCTAAAAATAGCCTGGTTCGAACAGGTCATAGGAGCTGATCCGGGACCAGCAAAGATGAAACAGCATGAGATGAACTGACTCTGGTGCAGTGTTTCTATTGGATTCTCTTTGCTGGACAATATACGCACAACGCAGAGATAGATAGATACGCACAAGATAGATAGACACATAAAAAACATGACTACACACACACCAACACACACACCAACACACACACCAACTCACACACCAACGCACACACCAACACACACACACACCAACACACACACACACCAACACACACACCAACACACACACACACACACACTGTCACGAGTGGTGAGTTAGGGTACTGCACTGTCTGGTTTCGGTGCCCACTTCCTGGTTTATGTTGGTTACAGCTGTTGGGGATTTGTAATCACTGGGTTATAAAGGGATTGCCTAGATGTCACTGTTTGCTGTTCATTGTTTCCATGTCACATTGTTAGTTTAGAGGTGAGTGTTTGTTTCACGATTAGTTGTTGTTTGGAGGTGTTCGTTTAAGTCGCTATATGCGCATTTTACTTTCATCAACCAAGTTCGTGTTTTTCGCCGTTGTCGGTTTGTTTTGTCTTTTTATCACT
>CM055761.1:1906257-1916257 GCA_029465975.1 Dallia pectoralis | reverse complement strand
TGTCTGTCTGTTTGCCTGTCTGTCTGTTTGCCTGTCTGTCTGTCTGTCTGTTTGCCTGTCTGTCTGTTTGCCTGTCTGTCTGTGTGCCTGTCTGTCTGTTTGCCTGTCTGTCTGTTTGCCTGTCTGTCTGTGTGCGTGTCTGTCTGTTTGCCTGTCTGTCTGTCTGTCTGTTTGCCTGTCTGTATGTCTGTCTGTCTGTCTGTTTGCCTGTCTGTATGTCTGTCTGTCTGTCTGTCTGTGTGCATGTCTGTCTGTGTGCCTGTCTGTCTGTTTGCCTGTCTGTCTGTTTGCCTGTCTGTCTGTTTGCCTGTCTGTCTGTCTGTCTGTCTGTCATCACCCATCACTGGCAGATCGTATCTCATGAGAAATTCCTGGATTCCACCCTAGTGATCTTCCTGCTAGGCAGATGGGGAACTTTGAAGATCAGAATACTCATGACATCCTCTGAATGGGATCAATTTCCAAAACGTTCCAGAACCGTCCCATACTCCGATCGGAATTTCAGAATTTCCAGACACTGGGATTTATATGTCTGCTTTTGTAAATCAGCTAATAACTGATGCATGTTGGACTTTTATGTGATAATCCGAGACAGAATACACTTCGTTATTCTGAGGGTTTAGTTGATCGTTTGTAATTGGAGGAGAAATGTTCCATTATTATTAACCACAATTCCTCTGACTTGTCTTTTAACAATGTGTTGAGGATGAAGGAGTGAGATAGAAACATAGAGCGAGAAATCCAGAGAGAGGGAACGTTACAGAGAGAGAAAGACAGAGAAAGAGGGAAAGTTAGAGAGAAAGAAAGACAGAGAAAAAGAGAAAGTTAGGGAGAGAGAAAGACAGAGAAAGAGGAAAAGTCAATGAGACAGATCAAGATGAATCTGTTAGCTCACAGTGTGTAAACACAATAACGAGATTTGTAACCGGAGGCAGCTACTAGTGAAGCGTAAACAGCATTGCAAACTGGACCAATATTTACTGCTTTATGTACTTCCATGTCATTCGTACTTAACTGTTTGCTCATTGTTACAGGACAGTACATAGTTAATATTCTCATCATGTGTTCCACTTTCCAATTGTAAACAAATGCCAATATAGCCCTTAGAATGTAAATGTAATTGAAGACAGGAAAAGAGAGAAAGACGCAATGACAAACTAGGAAGACGTCGAGGTTAAGACAAAGAGAGACATAGAAAGAGGGAAAAGCAGAGGGAGAAAGAGACTCAGAGAGACTTCGAGAGTAGACACACACACACACACACACACACACAAACACACACACACACACACACACAAACACACACACACACACACACAATGATCTCTATTGTATTACCTCATTTCCTGTCAGCCTAGCAGTCAATTGTCCCAGTTAGCCGAGAGAAAGAGATGTATTGGCTACGATATCAAACCACAGGGCCTCACCATCCTGTTGTCATGGTGAGCACCATTTATTATTCTGGCAGATCAACAGTCTGTTTTGTTACATACCATCGATAACATTTCTGTCTCCACGATCACTGTCCCAACGAACGTAACCCAATCACCACGCACATTGTATATCAGATTGTGTTATTGTGTAACATACAGACTACCTTCATTTAATTACCTGTTGGTTTTAATTAGAAAATCATCTCTTGTTTCTAATTGGCACAATCTTCCCTTGCGTGTAATTGGCTGATCGTTTATCTCACCTCCCCCTGGTAACAAAAATATATATTTTAAGTATTGCAGGTGCTGTGTGTGTCTGTGTGTATGGGTGTGTGTGCGCGTGTGTGCGTGCCTTTGCGTGTGTATGTGTGTGTATGTTTGTGTGTGTGTGTGTGTATTAGAGCTGTCACTGGTCCTGGGTCTGATTAGGTCCTTCATTTCTGTTGAGAGAAACACCTCACATTAAATCTGCTCCCCCCTTCATTTTGGACTGGGTAATTGGTGACACATGCAGGCTCGTCTTCACCCCCTCCTTTCTCTAACCCTCTCGCTGTCCCCCTTTGACCCCTAGTGGGAAGGGCTGTCAAAACCCAAATAACATCAAACCATCATCTTAATGGAAACACACAAGAGTCGGGAGCTCCGCACCTCCATAAGACAACAGGCGAGGGAAAGAGGAGGTGATGGAGGCGGAAAACGACGAGAGGGGGAGGAGGAGGATGAAGGCTAACAAAAGAGAAAGGTGGATGAGGTGATATGGTGGATGAGGTGATATGGTGGATGAGGTGATATGGTGGATGAGGTCATATGGTGGATGAGGTCATATGGTGGATGAGGTCATATGGTGGATGAGGTCATATGGTGGATGAGGGCATATGTTGGATGAGGTGATATGGTGGATGAGGTCATATGATGGATGAGGTCATATGGTGGATGAGGTCATATGGTGGATGAGGTGATATGGTGGATGAGGTGATATGGTGGATGAGGTCATATGATGGATGAGGTCATATGGTGGATGAGGTCATATGGTGGATGAGGTCATATGGTGGATGAGGTCATATGATGGATGAGGGCAAATAGTGGATGAGGTCATATGATGGATGAGGTCATATGGTTGATGAGGTCAAATGGTGGATGAGGTCATATGATGGATGAGGGCAAATAGTGGATGAGGTCATATGATGGATGAGATCATATGATGGATGAGGTCATATGGTGGATGAGTTCATATGGTGGATGAGGTCAAATGGTGGATGAGGGCATATGGTGGATGAGGTCAAATGGTGGATGAGGTCATATGGTGGATGAGTTCATATGGTGGATGAGGTCAAATGGTGGATGAGGGCAAATGGTGGATGAGGTCATATGGTGTATGAGGTCATATGGTGGATGAGGTCATATGATGGATGAGGTCATATGATGTACCCCGTCCGACTGTAGTGGCAAACCATGTGTGAGCTATTCTAATCCATTAAAGTTTCTACACATCGTCCTACATCAAGTATTTCTGTCTGTTTAAAGCAGAATAAAGCAGTCCCAGGCCATGAAGGTTAGACTTCCATGTGTGTGTGTGTGTGTGTGTGGGGGGGTGATGGATGATAGCTGGTCTCTCAGACCCCTCCCTGAGTATCTGGTATTCTACACAGAACCGCACAGCCCAGTTAACTGGCATGATTAACTATGGGTTAGTGTGAGCTAGCAGGTCCCCTGGCTATGCCAGAGTGGAGAGATACTGTCATCTCCTAGTCGCCCAGATACAGGGCCTATAGAAGGCGCTAGCCTGTCTGGAAGTAACGCAAGACAAGGTGAGTCTTAAACGGCACCCGATTCCCTCGTGCACTATTTCTGACCCAAGCCTTAGCAGCACTCCAGGGTTTAGGGTGCCAACTGGGCCGCAGACAGCCAGACGCTCGGCCCCTCTGTGCTTTTCCCCACATCTGGAATATCTTCCGTTTAGTTTGAAGTTCGGCCTGTCTGTCCACAAGCTGGGGTTGGAAATGAGCCGCCACTGTTGACAACCCAGAGGCCACGCCTCTTAAGCATCACAGCCAATATAAACCCCCCCACTGTTGACAACCCAGAGGCCACGCCCCTTAAGCATCACAGCCAATATAAACCCCCCCACGCAACAGTCACAAACATTCACAAACATCAACCCAACACCACCCTAGCACCACCCTAGCACCACCCCAGCACCACCCTAGCACCACCCTAGCACCACCCAGCACCACCCTAGCACCACCCTAGCACCACCCTGGCACCACGCTAGCACCACCTTAGCACCACCCTATGCCATGTTGGGATAAAAATGATGGCATAAAAAGAGCGAGCGAGAGAGGAGGGACATTTCCCTTTTGATTCATCCACACTACCAGAAGTCTTCTTCCTTTGTCTCGCCTTCAGCCATGACATAGTTTAGTTGGAGTGTGTGTGTTTGTGTGTGTGTGTGTGTGTGTTGTAATGTGTCGGGTTTCAGCAGAGTTGTGGTGTGTTTTAGAATGGAGTTGGGGTAACTAAAGGATAACTATAAGCAGAGAAATAAAAAGATCTGACTGTATCGCTCTGACTGTATCTGTAGCCCCTAGCAACAGGCTAAATGACCTTTTTCTGTGTGTCTGTTGTCACAGTTCAAGACCTGATGCCTTAACCCGCACTATAATAACTGTGTTGACAGACATGTCTCTTCTGAAGACCCCAGCCCTAAACAGCTTCCTCCCATCACACCGGGACCCCTTTCACACTCTTGCAAGGGACAGACAAGGCTACAATTGTATGCTTTTGCTCCAGTCAGATTTGAAAAACAGTTCCGTCCTTGTCGTCTTTCTTTGTGAGTTTTTCCATGTGTGCCGCGGCTATAGATCCGTGTTGACGGTGTTTAACCAGGGCCAGTCACGAATCCTGGTCTTCAGCCTGTCTAGTCCCGTTGTCTTTACTCTACCGCTCTGTGCCCTTGAGCAAGGCACTAAAACCAAAATTGTTTCCACAAGAGAGTCTGATAATATTAATAATAAATTAATTATCAGTCTGTAGTTTTCTGTACATTTCCTTGCCCTGCTGTACAATAGTAGCTCAGTCATAGTACAGATTCTACAATTAAACATCTGCTATAAATTCTCTCTACATCACACACTGTGGCTCTATTATCTAGTACAGTAGCAGTAGCTTTAGCATTAGCAATAGATAGCGGTATGCAGGTCCGATGCTAGGCATAACCGACATAAGTGGTTGTTTAGGGCCCCCAACTGCTAGTGAGCACCCGACCACAAGGGTCCCTAACAGGCTAGAGGCGGCACTGGCTTTTTGCTACGCTACGCTACACTCACGCCATTATACCTCATCATGTGATTGGCCCAGAGCCCTTAACATTATTGCAATTAACAACATGTTGAAGTACTCTTTCGGAAGACTTGCCAACCACAACCACGTTACACAGCTCTCATCCAGCTGATCCAGGCGTGGTCCAACCGAAAGATAACCCGGAATAAACCGCTGCTAATTGAATTATGTCACAAACAAGGACTGTTTTCCTTGCAAAGCTCCTCGTGTGGTGAAATCGTGTGTGTGTGTGTGTGCTTTTGTTTGCTTCTCCTGTGAGCGTGCAACACGACAGCAGAGCTAAATGAAGCCAAGGCGCTGTACATTTCATGACTTTACGGCCGCCCACATTCCGTCTAACTCAAGGTCCTGTGAAGATCGTTCCAAAACAAAAAATGAATGGAATTATTAAATTGAAATGGCGAGGGAGAAGACACAGGGCCAAACACACACACACACACACACACACACAAGGCAACCAACACACTCAGAAAAAACAAAGACAATTCTGTGAAATATGTGTATTCCATTCCAACATATGAGCTATGTTTTGATGTGGTAAGTCCACCAACTATTCCCACATCTATGTTGCAATGGGCTGCCAAACCACAAAGGATGGAGGGAACAAGACAGGGTGGGTGAGAGGGAGAAAGGGAGGGAGAGATGGAGGGAGAGAGGGTGAGAGGGAGACAGGGAGGGTGAGAGGGAGTGAGAGAGGGAGGGAGAAGAAAGGGTGAGAGAGGAAGATGTCCAACTAGCCTGAGGTTGTGTGCTCTTGTCGGTCCCCACAATCCCACAGGACCCAGAAGGGAAAAGTGAGAGATGGTTAATGAGTTTACAGCTGAAAAACCCTTAACCTGCTTGGAACGATTGAGTGTCCAAATACGGCTTAGAAGGATCCGGTGCTGGAACAAGAAACGTATATTCCAAACTAACGAGCGGACGAATGAAGCAACGGTACTGTCACTTCAGAAACATCTCAGAGATGGCCAGGAGTCCAGCCAATAAAAACTCAACTCTATAGAGCTGTCGTTTGTGTTGGCACCAAGCAGCTGCAGTGTCAACAGGGAAGGAATTTCTTACAAAGCGACGGCCCAGATTGGCTCTGAAATCCACTTCTGACCAGAATCAGGAGATGCTGGGTTAGACTCCTGGTTGTCCCATTAACGTCCAATCATCTAATCAGTCTGGAGGTCCAACATCTATGACTAGATGGTTGAGAAGAGCAGATCGCTACGCGCTGCACTGGAAGGAGCACTGATGTCTCTCCTCTTCAGGCCCTGGCTCACTGCATATGTAGCTGGCAGAGAGGAGGACTGGGGGAGCCAGGGAGGAGGACTCGGGGAGCCAGAGAGGAGGACTGGGGGAGCCAGAGAGGAGGACTGGGGGAGCCAGAGAGGAGGACTGGGGGAGCCAGAGAGGAGGACTGGGAGAGCCAGAGAGGAGGACTGGGAGAGCCAGAGAGAAGGACTGGGGGAGCCAGAGAAGAGGACTGGGAGAGCCAGAGAGGAGGACTGGGGGAGCCAGAGAGAAGGACTGAGGGAGCCAGAGAGGAGGACTGGGAGAGCCAGAGAGGAGGACTGGGAGAGCCAGAGAGGAGGACTGGGAGAGCCAGAGAGGAGGACTGGGAGAGCCAGAGAGGAGGACTGAGGGAGCCAGAGAGGAGGACTGGGGGAGCCAGAGAGGAGGACTGGGAGAGCCAGAGAGGAGGACTGGGGGAGCCAGAGAGGAACACTGAGGGAGCCAGAGAGGAGGACTGAGGGAGCCAGAGAGGAGGACTGAGGGAGCCAGGGAGGAGGACTGGGGGAGCCAGAGAGGAGGACTGGGGGAGCCAGAGAGGAGGACTGGGGGAGCCAGAGAGGAGGACTGGGGGAGCCAGAGAGGAGGACTGGGGGAGCCAGAGAGGAGGACTGGGAGAGCCAGAGAGGAGGACTGGGTGAGCCAGAGAGGAGGACTGGGTGAGCCAGAGAGGAGGACTGGGGGAGCCAGAGAGGAAGACTGGGGGAGCCAGAGAGAGCCAGGTCAGGTTGAGCCCCGGGCCCCGGGACTAGCCTGTCCAATAGGAGTGCCTGGTCACGGGGACAAACAGGGAGGTTTTGTCTGGTAGTCTGGAGGGTTGGCATGGGCGTTAATCCCAGCGACCTCCACTTAAAGCAGCCACATAAAGGCTGACTGAGTGTGGCTCCTAAAGTTTTACAAGCTGACATTATCAAGTAACTCCCAGGGCTGTATAATATGACCACATGGCATTCGGCAGACGCAACGTCAAGGTCACGTCGCATTAGGGTGGCCGGTCGAATAAAACCCGCCGCCTTGACATCAACCGGCTAACCTCTGACCTCGCTAATTGAACTCCGCTAACGCTTACATAAGGAGGCGAAAGGGAGGTCCGGACAGAGGACGAGGAGATCGACAGACAGAGAGAAGAGAACGCCGTCCACTCTGACTTTCTACGTGATTTGTGACTACTTCCTGTCGGAGTTGGCCCCAGTGCCATCTGAATTCCAGTCGGGAACACCTATTTTTCCCTGACGCTGCCATTAAAAGAAGCTTTAAAGTTTCTTCCGTGCTTAAAAAACAGTTGCAGTGTGAAACATGGACAGCTAATCACATTATAATGTGTCCAGAATACAACTAGCAGCAGGGAAACACCAGCGTGAATCATCACATCACAGGACCGAGAAGGGAATCAGAGACATTCTTTTAACTCTTACTTAACCTCTTAGCCACAGCATGTCATATATTATTCAGAACCTCTGTCAACTTTTTAAAACTGGTGTGTGAAGTCTACAAAAAATTTTAGATTTTCTCTTGATTTCCTGAAGGAGAGTCTGACTAGACAGTGGATCAGGTCAACCCAGGAGTGAGGTTTGCTGCACACTTCAGTACATCGATTTCAAGAGGGTAACAGGTCGTAAAACACAGTAAACACAGGTTTGTAGAAGGTAACGGGTCACAGTAAACAGCTCTTTATTTTCACACCAGTCGTGTCTTTTACAAGCCATAGCTGTGAGTGGGGAAGCGGGTGAGTGACTGGTGCATGGAAACATAACGGAGCTACACATGCCACCCTCACACACTCATTACTGTACAGTACTGCATAGAGACCTCACACACTCATTACAGTACAGTACTGCATAGAGACCTCACACACTCATTACAGTACAGTACTGCATAGAGACCTCACACACTCATTACAGTACAGTACTGCATAGAGACCTCACACACTCATTACTGTACAGTACTGCATAGAGACCTCACACACTCATTACAGTACAGTACTGCATAGAGACCTCACACACTCATTACAGTACAGTACTGCATAGAGACCTCACACACTCATTACAGTACAGTACTGCATAGAGACCTCACACACTCATTACAGTACAGTACTGCTGTCACGATTGGTGTGGTGGCGTTGCTACACGGACATATTTCGGTGATGCACTTCCTTGTTTCACTTCCGTGTTTACGTTTGTCTCACGGCTGTTTGCACTTATAATCAATGGGATATAAGAGGGTCGCGAGCAGTGCACTCATTGCTTCGCATTGTTACATGTCACACGTTATTTTAGAGGTGAGTGTGTTATACTACTGTTGTCATTATATGGGTTTTGTGTAAGACGCTATATGCGCACCTTTTATTTCATATCAACAGTTTAGTGTTTGTCGCCGTTTACGGTTTGTTTTAAGTTCGTGTCTTTAAATAAACCTGTCAAAACGGATATACGACTCTGCACATGGCTTCCTCACGCACTACACCTTGGACGGACCGTGACAGAATGCGAAGCCCACAAAGAGGCCAGCGGAGCCAGCAGACGGTGAGTGGATTCCTCGGGGGGGCAAGCTATAGCGCCCCGAGGGATGAAGCTCACCGTCGCTCCACGCCAGCGCTCAAGATGGCTGCCGTCGTCCCGCCGGCGCTCAAGATGGCTGTTGCCGTCACGCCAGCGCCCACGATGGCTCCCGCCGTTCCGCCAGCGCTCAAGATGGCTGTCGCCGTCCCGCCAGCGCTCAAGATGGCTGTTGCCGTCACGCCAGCGCTCAAGATGGCTGCCGTCGTCCCGCCGGCGCTCAAGATGGCTGTTGCCGTCACGCCAGCGCCCACGATGGCTCCCGCCGTTCCGCCAGCGCTCAAGATGGCTGTTGCCGCCACGCCAGCGCTCAAGATGGCTGTTGCCGTCACGCCAGCGCCCACGATGGCTCCCGCCGTCACGCCAGCGCTCAAGATGGCTGTGGCTGTCACGCCAGCGCCCAAGATGGCTGTGGCTGTCACGCCAGCGCCCAAGATGGCTGCCACCGTCACGCCAGTGTCCAAGATGGCTGCCACCGTCACGCCAGTGTCCACAATGGCTGCCGCATCGCCGCCCACACTGGCTGCCGCATCGCCGCCCACACTGGCTGCCGCATCGCCGCCCACAATGGCTGCCGCATCGCCGCCCACACTGGCTGCCCACACTGGCTGCCGCATCGCCGCCCACAATGGCTGCCGCATCGCCGCCCACAATGGCTGCCGCATCGCCGCCCACAATGGCTGCCGCATCGCCGCCCACAATGGCTGCCGCATCGCCGACCACGAAGGCCGCGCCGCGACTACGCTCACGATGGCCGCCGCCACGACTACGCTCACGATGGCCGCCGCCACGACTACGCTCCCGATGGCCGCCGCCACGACTACGCTCCCGATGGCCGCCGCCACGACTACGCTCCCGATGGCCGCCGCCACGACTACGCTCCCGATGGCCGCCGCCACGACTACGCTCACGATGGCCGCCGCCACGACTACGCTCACGATGGCCGCCGCCACGACTACGCTCACGATGGCCGCCGCCACGACTACGCTCACGATGGCCGCCGCCACGACTACGCTCACGATGGCCGCCGCCACGACTACGCTCACGATGGCCGCCGCCACGACTACGCTCACGATGGCCGCCGCCACGACTACGCTCACGATGGCCGCCGCCACGACTACGCTCACGATGGCCGCCGCCACGACTACGCTCACGATGGCCGCCGCCACGACTACGCTCACGATGGCCGCCGCCACGACTGCGCCCACGATGGCCGCCGCCACGACTGCGCCCACGATGGCCGCCGCCACGACGGCGCCCACGATGGCCTCCGCCACGACGTCGCCCACGACGGCAGACTCTGAGCCGCACAAGATGGCGGACTCTCTGCCGCACTAGATGGCGGACTCTCTGCCGCACTAGATGGCGGTCTCTCTGCCGCACTAGATGGCGGCC